>BHFT01031340.1:0-34707 GCA_004320025.1 Laticauda laticaudata | reverse complement strand
GCCTTCCGGGCTGCCAGCCTTTGGGCTGGCCGGGCTGGCCTGGCCTGGCCAGCCTGTCCTGGGCCAGCCCCCTACCAGCCTCTCTGGCAGGCCAGCACAACACCCACAACATGGGGGGAAAAGGGAGAAAGCCTCACCTCTGCTGGCAGCTCCCTGGCAAGAGGGATCAGGGCGCACCCTCATACGCCCTGGCCCTCACTTCTGGCTTGCTGCTGGGGCTTCTGTAGCAAGCGGTGCTCGGCTCTTCTGTGGCTGGGGCTTGGCTCCTTCTGCTTTCTGGAGGAGCTGATGCTGCTGCTTTATGGCGGTGTGCTGTCTTGTCGTGCTTACTCTGCTGAGGCTGCTCCTCGTCCTGCTCGTCCTGCTCATGCTGAACATGACTTGCTCGTCCTGCTTCGTGCCCTGCTCTTGCTCATCCTGTTCGTCCTGCTTGGTCCTGGCTTCGTGCCTGGTCCTGCTCGGCTTCTCCTGGTCCTGCTCGGTGCTCCTGGCGCTGCTGGCGCTGCTTGGTGCTTACTCTGCTCTGCTGATCCTGGTCCCGCTGGTGCTGGCTGCTTGCTGGGGTGATGATGATGATTGATGATCCTGCGCTGCTGTCTGCTGGCTGATGTGATGATCCTGCACTGGATCATCAGCGCTTGATGACGCGCTGCTCAATGTGGATGTGGAAGATGAACTCCCTGAACATTGGAACCGTGAGGCCCTCTGATTGAGGGTCCCACTGGTTCCTGCCCTAAAGGGAGGTGAAGAGTCATATCGAGGGAAAGAGTGAGAGGATGGCAATACTCCATTGAGGAGGAACACGAGAAGATGAGGTCTGGAATGTGGCCTGAGAGAGAATTGACTGACTGTGGCGGAAGGGACACCTGGCCTTCTACCCAGGACACCAAAAGGATAGCAGGCTGCTTTTGGAGAGAGAAGGCGGAGAGTCGTGGGCTATCACATCGGATGTGCTCCTCGGGCTGGTGGAAGCACATGCACTACGTCTGGTAGGAAGTCTGCACCTCAAGAATCTGGCCAGGCCACAGTTTAAAGCTGACGGAACAGAGAGATCCTACGTCATGGCCAGGTGCACGCTTCCGGAGGTGAGATCCGCCACCCGGAGGAGCAGCAGCAGCCCCTCTCACGACCCTCTCTCTCCGGTCAAGCCTGCTTGAGAAGCCAGTCCTCTTTCCGGCAGAGTCAAGTCCTGTCTCCAGGCAGGTTCTGTGGGAGCGTGCCACGGAGAGAACCCGCGGCCAATGGTTTAACCATGGTGGAAGCGCGTGGAGACTCGCCTGGTGCAGTGGGCAGATAGGAGATGGCACGTCCACCACAGGCCCTACCCGCGTCGTGATGCCCCACGATGAAAGTAGGGCACATCTTGCGTTCGGTTGGGCAGGGGTCTGGATCTGGGAAGCCATAGAGGTGTGTTCCCAGCCCCTCATTGAGCGTCACTGGCGTTGTAGTACTCTGGGCACGAAGCTGAGCCCGTTGCCTGAAGCATCGAGTGTATCATGAACTTGGTAGTCAGCATCTGCCATGCAAAGAGGATGATGCTGAAGAAGCCCTTGTAGTTGTGGATAAAGTGGTACCTCCGACCTTGGAATGGAGCTTTGCAGGCCACATGCTTGCCATTCTATGGCTCCAATAGTTGTGGGGGAAAGGTTCCACTTCTGTACCATTGCTCTGCAATCTTTTCCAGCCTTCTTGCAGTGGAGGGGCCTACTGGAGGATGCTTCCTCATTGTGGGTTTCTTCGATGATGGCCTGCACCACTTTCTCTGAACACAATGCTGAATGTGTGGTGTGGCACCGCTCCAGCCGTACTGGCAATGCTCCCTGGTAGGTGGTCTGAGGCCAGTGGTGCGGCAGAGTGAGGTGCCATCCTGAGCCCAGGTTCAGGCTGGGCGTGGAAGTTGGTGCTCTGCTTGTCAAGCCTGGGTGTCAGCCGCTTCCAATAACTTCGTCAACAGGGGTGGAGGCATCCTCATGAAGTCTGGAATTGCACGAGGCCCGCGCTCTTTTTCTTCCTGTAGTAGATGTGTACTGGAGAGCCTGAGTATGATGGTGCGTGCACTGCGTTTGCACGAGATGGGCTACCACACAACGCGTCGTGGTTGAGATCGCTATGGTGTTGGAGAGAGACCTGGATACTGAGGACTGGATACGAAGTAAGATCAGAGTGAAAGCTGGCTGAGGGTTCTGTCACAGGCTGGGGCTGCTTCGCACTAGCGATAGTCTAGAATTCGCAGGTTGAGATTTGTCCCTGTTATGTTATAGTAGTATGTAGTGTTATGACCCAGCTAAGTGTTAAGCATAGTATTGGCATCCTGCTAGGGCGTCTCTAAGTAACGAAGATCAGTACTTAATAATAGCACGCAAAGAGTAAGAGTCCCTGCACTAAGAATAGCACTAGATATTAGAAATGCACGTTTGAGGTATGGCCACGGAGCAAAGTCAGCATTGTCATGAACGCTTATTACTCGCACGGTCCGTGGGTACTGAACAGGAGGGAGGTTGGGGCTCTCTTTAGAGAAGAAGAGAGATAAATGGGAGGTCATTGTTCTGTGGATCCGATATTGTTGTTTCGCGGCTTTCCATCGCCCTGGGCGGTCCAGGTTGTATACCTGCTGAGACGGGGTGTTTGGTTTTAATGCCAGCGAGTGTTCAACTGGATTGCGCGAAACCAGTGCGGAACCTGGGATGGGGTAGCGGGATATAGGCGGGATTTAAAAAGGAGTAAACGATTCAGATTACCAGCACTCCCCGTATTGGCCTTAGCGGATCAGAAGGAGTTACGGCTATTTTGGGGATATATTTTTTCGGGAGCACGAGAAAACATCCATAAACGGTATGGTGGTAGCGGTAATGGATAGACGTTCCTAAATAGGAACGAGTATTTAGCATTTGCTGCGTACATGAAGGAAATTAAGGGACATGCCTCAACAAAGAGGACACAAGGTCGATTGGTGTTGAGCTTCAACGAAGGAATCTTACGGAAGCATTTTCCAAGGAGCTTGGGAATAGAGGTTGTTTCTGCTAAATGGACTAGGCGAGATTGTTAGTGTTTCATTCGAATTTTGTGCATGAAGTGTTTATCTCTCGCAGCTTTTCACGCATTCCTCCCAGATGGACTCTCACATGGGGTGATGAAACAGCCAACACAGGTGGTTTCTCTAGATTCTTAACTTACTTATTAAGTTGCAATCAACAATGGAGCTCACTTTTGGCGTGTGAGGGCATTTATGAAGAGCTCGTATAGTAGAGCCAATGGGATCATATAGTAAAGGTATGCTTAGGTATTTTCCTGGACGATCCATTTTGGAGATCCTTGCTAGGTGACTTTGGCCCATCAGTTTCTCTGGTGTCACTGCGAGAGTCCAGGGTGGGCGGGGCAGCCATGGCAGCGAACAGGACACGAAGAGGATGGTGAGTTCGGGTAGTAGGGAGCGGAACTGGGAATGGGTGTATTAAGAGGGTTTTCTCTACACATTAACATAGCACAGATCCTTAGCTATGGCGGCGCGCTTGTGCTCCAAAATCCGCTCTCGTGCGAACGCCCCTGGAAGCCCACCGGCCATGGTTGCAGACAGTCGAGAGGATAGACTGGGGCGCAGAAAGAGGTCAGTCGCAGTATCTACAGCTTTTACATGGCCAAGGACTATAACTAGAGTCACTCGATCCCCTGAATTTCTGGGCTCCTTAAGCTCTACATCCAAAAGTGTGGCTCCGATTCGGTTGAATTCCCATGTGGCACAGAGTAGTTAAGCCAGAGCTACTCGGCTGACACTCTCTGCGCGAGTCAAAATGCGCAGGGCTAGGGCAGGGAGAGCTAATATGCCCTCATGCATCTTGGCATCCAGATAACCACTGGAAGAAAGGTGGAACAACTGGCGTACGAAGTATTTTTGGGAGAAAAACACTTGCCATTACACGTTGGTTAACCCCGCGCGATGCTTGTCGTACTCACTGGCATCCCGGTTTTGAGCTTCTCCTCTACTAGTCCATCCGCAGCATCCGCTCTATTGACGTTTCCATGCCGCTCAGGAGGGTTTTGAGCATCAAAAATAGAGCTGGTTAACACTTATATGCGTCTCGGTCTGTGCATGCTCTAGGCATACGGGGGGACATCTGTATCTGTCAATCCGTTTCTTACGCATCCGCTTATATCCGGCTAGGCATTCCGCTTCGCATTTTCGCATAGCAACTCAATTCCGCTTCCAGCGGTAAACGGACCAGGAGAAGCGGAACGGACACGAACGACGTCGCAGCGTTCAAGTAGCACGAACGGATAGAAAGGATGAAGCGGATGCAGCACGCAAAGAATAGCATTATATGTGAAAAACACGTTTGCAGAGGGACCTATCTGCTCTGAGATATTATATGGGTGTCCTAGATAGCATAGGAGCTAAGAGGAGCAGAGGCATATATGGGGAAAACATGGCTTGAGATTTCTAGAAAAAGGGGGCAGAACTCACCTGGACTCACTTTCAGCAAGCAGTGCCAGCTGTTGGCAGGACCTCTGCAGCCTTTTGACATTCTGCGGCTCGCACTTCTTCGAGAGGCACAGCGATACCAGCTCATCTACTACGAGTAGAGATACTCGGGTATTTGTACATCCACCATCACTTCCTAGCACCCAGCGATTGGGCGCCCAGTAGTACAGGAATGTACGATCTACGTACAAGATACGAGAAAAGAAGGCGGCACTACTTGTCGAACCTCTGACAGCATCTCCAGCAGCTTCAGAGGATTGCCTACACCTGTTTGACGAAGTTATGTTGACGCTGCACCGCAGCGGTTGACCAGCAGGAGCACAACTTCCAGCTCCAGGCCTGGGACCCTGGGCTCAAGGGTGGCACTCACTCTTGGCCCACCTGGCCTCATAGGGACCACCTACAGGAGCAATGCAGTACGTCTGGAGTGTGCCACACCACACCATCAGCATGTGTGTTAGAGAAGGTGGTGCAGGCCACTCATCGAAGAACACAAGAGGAGCTCCTCCAGTGGCCCTCATGAAGAAGGCTGGAAGAAAGTTGCAGAGCAGATGGTATCAGAAGTGGAACTTCCCCCACAACATTGGAGCCATAGATGGCTAAGGCATGTGGCCTGCAAAGCTCCATCCAAGTCGGGGTCCACTTATCACAACTACAGGGCTTCTTCAGCATCATCCTCTTTGCCATGGTCGATGCTGACTACAAGTTCATGTACATCGATGCTTCAGGCAACGGTTAGCTCAGATGCCCAGGTATACAACGCCAGTGACCTCAAGTGAGGGGCTGGAACACAACCTCATCATGGGCTTCCCAGATTCAGACCCCCTGCCCCAGCGGACCGCATGCCCTACTTTCATCGTGGGCAGTCACGACGCGCGTAGGGCTGTGAGTGGACGTGTCAGTCTCGTCCCACTGCACCAGGAGTTCTCCACGCGCTGCCCACGAGGTTTAAAACACTGTCCGCTGGGTTCTCCGCCGTGGCACGCTCCACAGAAACCTGCCTGGAGACAGAGCTGACTCTTGGCGGAAGAGGACTGTCTCAGCAGGCTGCCGGAGGAGAGAGGGTCGTGAGAGGGCTGCTTGCTGCTCCTCGTGCGGATCTTCACTCCGGAAGCTGCACCTGGCCAATGACGTAGGTCTCTCTGTCCGTCAGCTTAACTGTGGCCTGCCAGATTTCTTGAGGTGCAGCTTCCCGTACCAGGTGTGCAGTGTGCTTCCACCAGCCGACGGAGCACACGATGTGTTAGCCGCAGACTCTCCGCCTTCTCTTCTCCAAGCAGCCTGCTTCCTTTGGTGTCCAGTAGAGCCCTGTCCCTTCACGACAGATAGTTCTTCCTCTCAGCCACTCCAGCACCTCATCATTCGTGTTCCTCCTCAATGGAGTATTGCCTCCTCCCGTTCCCGCATATGCTTCCTCCCTTTGGCAGGACCAGATTGGGCCCTCTATCAGAGGGGCTTCCAGGTTGTAGGGGCTAGCTCCTCCACACCACCATCAGCAGGCAGCACCAGCAGAGATCATGCATCAGCAGCAGCAGCAGCAGCCAGGATCATCATCAGATCATCACCAGCGAGCAGCAAGCGAGCACCAGCAGGACCAGGATCAGCAGGGAGCAAGAGTAAAGCACGCAGCAGGCCAGCAGCGCAGGAGCACGAGCAGACCACGAGCACGAGCAGGAAGGGAGCACGAGCAGGACCAGCAGGACGAACGGATGAGCAAGTAGAGGACACTGAGCAGACGAGCACGTCCAGGAAGCATGCAGCCAGAACGAGCAGGACGAGGAGCAGCTCAGCAGAGTAAGCACGAGCAGAAGCACCACCGCCATAAGCAGCAGCATTCAGCTCCTCCAGAAGCAGATAGGAGCCAAAGCCCCAGCCACAGAAAGAGCGAGCCCGTGCTACAGAAGCCGAGCAGAAGCAGAGTGAGGGCCAGGGGCGTGAGGGTGCCCTGTCCTCTCTTGCCAGGGCTGGCAGTGCAGATGGCGAGGCTTCTCTTTTTCCCCATGGTTGTGGGGGTTGCTGGCTGGCAGGGAGGTGGTAGGAGAAGCTGACCAGGCAGGAGCGGCGCAGGAGAGCAAGGGGCTGGCAGGTCTTCAGGCGCCAAGGCTGGCACGCAGGCAGGTATAAAGCAAGGGCCCCTGGCAGGCAGGCAAGGCTGGCAGGTGAAGGCAGGCACCAAGGCTGGTCAGGATGGGCAGGCAGCAAGGCTGGCAAGATGGCAGGAGCAATGGCAGCAAGGCTGGCAGGCAGCTCTTCTCCTTCTTGATGGTGACTCTGCTTCCGAGCTGTTTGCCCTTTATAGTCCGCGGACTGATGAATAAATCCCCCGATGCGCAATTAACACTAGGCATCCGTAGGCTTTCCGCTGTGCAATCCGCTAGGCTTTCCGCTCTGCATCCGCTTCATCCGCTGTGCATCCACTGTGCATCCGCTTCATCCGTTCCAGCGTCCATTCTGCAATCTGCTGTATCGTTCCCGCGTCGCTTTGCTGAGGCCCCCCGGAAGCCTAGCGAGTGCCATCTACTCCCATCCGCTTCATCCGTCTAGGCTTCCTTCTGCATCCACTTCCATCCGCTGCCTGCGTCCTCCCCCCGTCCGTTCCTTTTTGTGTTATCTCGCTCTGGTTATGCAAATTTTTGCCCCTTTGAGAGCGAGAAACAACGGATGGAAATTTTTCTCATCCGCTGTGTCCTTTTTGCAAATGTTTTGCATCCGTTGGGCAGTGTGACAGGGCCTTAAGTCAATGTAATACAGACACTCAGAATTTAAAGTCAAATATTCCATAGCTATATACATTTATAGACTATATGGTAGTTTTGCTTCCTCCATCCTAGAAGCTTGCAAATGCCTGTTTTTCCATTCAGCTACAGCTCCTCCTAGATAAATACAATATTCAGGTTGGATTCATATTGTCCAAACGTTCTGCAGCAAACCAAAATTCTGACAAAGGTTTCTCCAAGCCCTGTTATTAATGATCTTAACATTAATCTCATGCCTTCAAATTTAGCTAAAACTAGGAAACCTACTTAATACTTCTTGTTCAGTGGTGTGATTCAAAAAATTTTACCATCGGTTCGGTGGACATGGCTTGATGGGTGCGCTTTGCATGCATGCACACACTTTAGGTGTGCGCATGCACCAAAGGTGCATTTTGCGCAGATCCAGAGGTGTTTGCACAGGCACAGGTGAGATGTTCCAACTCACCTCTTGTAAGCCTGCACTCTCACAGTTGCTTCAGCAGCTGCCACACAGTACTCTGCTGTGCTGCGCAAAGCAGCTGCACTTCAAAAGCAGAGGATAAAGGTGAATATGGGAGCTCAGGTGGGTGGATGGGTCCAAAGCAGAGTAGAGGAGAAAACCAGTTTGGTCTCTGCTGCTCATCACCATTACCAGCTCAGCAGAACCAGTCCAAACCGGTAGAACCACCACTGTTCTTTTAACCCCATCACAATATTTTCTAAATAGGGATTGACAATTTGGTATCTTCAAGTATTTTGAGCTATGTCTTTTATATATCCTTGGCTCTTTGGTCATAATGCCTGAGATGGGGCACAGTCGGAGTCTTTGAGAAAAGTTGACTGCCTATTCCTGCTCCAGAGTTTACTTGAAAACACATTACAATAAATAATAATCCATTGTAACAGATGTAATTCTATTTTAATAAATATAATTCAATTTTCATGACTCCTACAATGTTAATATTTAACTTTTCTCCGAAGAATGAATTCTTTAAATAGCACAAATGTATTTGTTTTAACCACTCTTCTTGTGGGAGGCTAAATGAAAATCTTGTACCAATATCGCCACCTGCTGGTTGGTTTTTCTATTCCAAAAATATTTGCATTAAAAAAAATATTTGGGGATCTCAGCACAAAAAATATTTTATAAATGAATAATAATAGGGAAACACAAATCGCTAACTTATTACAAGATATTTGACTTTTGTCAAGGGAATGTAAAGTAAAATCAAAAGAACTGAAAGCAGAAAGAAATAATTGTCAATGGTTCTCTTGTTTACAATTATTAGAAAGATTTAAAATAATGATTTTGAACAGTGTAAGGCTGAGTTTGAAATGGAATTGTGTACAAATGATGAACCTGTAATTGCTAAAATATATAAACTTTTATCGCAATTTGAAATAGAAGGACAAGGAAGAGAATGTATGATGAAGTGAGCTAAGGATTTTGATTATAACATATGGAACAATTGGAAATATATAACTGAAAGGACTGGCATTTACTCTATGTCATAATTTTAAAGAGAATGTTTATAAAATTATGTCATGTGTTTTTCTGCATGATAACTGCACTGACGTTATTGCATGTACAAAGATGGAAAGATCTGGCATAGAAAAATGGTTGGTGAAGAAAATGGCACTTGCTGTGATGGCTAGATTGACTTGTCTGATCAGAGAATAGACAATATTTATTTATATTTATGTTAATTTTATGTTATTTATAATATTTATTTTACTTATCTTATTGCTGACTGGAAACCCTTTATAGATTTTTTGTGTGGAAATGTCAGGCGTAGAAGAATCATGACCACACGTTAAGTTCCAGTTAAGAAGATTTATTGATCAAGAATGTAGTCAATTAAAAGTCAGCTCTAAATTGGCATTAGATAAGAGTTAAAAAAATTGGGGCGGGGGCTGGTCTTGCTTGTGAGAACTACTCCAGATTGATTCCTCTCTTGACTCCGCCCCCAGGCTCTGCCTCTTCTTCTCCAACATTAACACAAAAAAATGAACTTCAGATTTATAGGTTTCATGATTTGACAAGATATATTATTGAAAGATTATTAGTTGTAACCATAAAGTAAGAAGTAAATTTATAATTGTACTCATAACTGTTGTAAAGAAGATTGCAACTATGTCTTTGTATCTGTCTCCTTTGGTTTCTGATTTTTTCTTCCTTGCACTTTTAGTTTTCTCTTTATTTTTTCTTTTTCTTTACATAATTTGTATTTGTTTTTATTTCCCTTTTTAAGAAAGCTCTAATGCTATCATGTATAATTTTAAAAAATTAAAATTTTAATTTAAAATATATAATTTTAAAAACTACACAAAAATGGACAAATATCTCAAATGCTATTGTTGATAAAAGACTCAATTTATTCTGACTATAATATGCCCCCAAAGGAAAAAAAAACTATGGCAGGTCCTACTAATAATAAAGGGAGACATTAGGATTTTCTGCAATAATTTGCCAAGTGAAAATTTGGATTGTGTTGTAGCCATTCATCTGTCTTTCATCATGAACTAAGTGCTGAAAGGTTTTAATTAGCTTGTTGATTGATATTATAACTGAGTATATCATCAGCTATTTTTCTTCTAAGTGTATTTCTCTTTTCTGATAGTAATGGGTGGTCTGTAATGGACTCACATTAAGTTTGGATGCCTTATTAATCAAGTGACATAAGAACACACCCAAAAGCAAAATATTTATTATGGAGATTGGCCATCCATAAATTGATATGGATATAGTTTAATCATGTAATGTCTGAATTTTGAATGTCTGAATAACTGAATGAACATTTTAAGAAAAAAATTCTTGCTAAAATTAGTAATGCTTTCAAAAATTAATTGAAACATTCCCATTTATTTGCTCCCTAGCTTCTAATTAAGGATAATAATTCCATATATAACCTTTTCTCCTCAAAGGGCTCACTCAAATATCAATCATATAATTGCTATCACAATGTGATATGCATTTGAAGAAAGGAGAAATTACTCTTTATAGTAAATAGTATCTGCTCCTGCTCAGAAATCCAACAGAAATAAAATGCTGGATTATCATTAGCCTTTGAAAAAGAAAATTGAGAAGTAATTTGAACAACATTCTTCAAAATCGTGAAAGGCAACAGGCAAAAAAACCCCAGAAATCTATTTTTTTCTCATTCAGATTACAGAACAAGCAGTAGTGAATTTAAGTTACAAAAGGAGAGATTCTGACCAAATGCTGGGGGGGAAGGGATTATTTTTGTTCTTTCCACAAAGTGGAACCACTATTCCAGGGAGCTGGGGAATTTTCATGGTCTCATTCAAGCAGAAACTAGACAGCTTTCAATCTGGAATGAATTAATTTGGATTCCTACCAGAGATAGTATTCAGCAGATTCTGACCAGCTCTGGAGAACTGGTAGGAGAAATGTTGAGTACTTTGGAGAACCGGCAAATACTACTACTGACTGGAGATTTTACAGTATCCTTCCCCTGCCATGCCCACCAAGCCACACCCACAGAACCCGTAGTAAAAACATTTGAATCCCACCACAGATTCTGACAGTGATCTGAGGATTGATTGGTAGCCTAAATGGATTTCCTCCAATTCTGTAATCTCTTGCAATATAAAAAAAGAAAACATATCAGATTAATATATTGTCCCTAAAAATTCAGATTCTATGCAATAACTAGTGTTGGTTGCATAGTCAGTCAAATGATTAGACTGGATTTCACATTTTTGTCCTGGGATAGGAATATCTTATTTAATGGTATTAAATATATTGTTGCAGAATGTGAGCTGTTCCAAGTACAGTTGCCTCTTGCAACTGACTGATGATTTTGTCAATGCTAATGGTGTTTGCCTCTACAGTCTGAACTACTTCTAGGAAGGCTTTGATTTCTTTGCCCTGAATAGACTTTTATAATTCTTCCAATACTGCTTCTGTGAATACTTTATTCTGTATAATATTTCATATAATAAATCAATGCTACCAATAAAGGAAAATATTTGTAGCTCCGTGTTGAAATGAGGGAACTCGATCAGAGCAAACCAATAGATGCAATCTACATAGACTTCTGTAAAGCCTTTGATTCAGTGGTATACGACAAACTACTCCTAAAACTAAAAACAATAAAATCTTATGGTATCTCTCGACACCTGCATAACTGGATAGAACCATTCCTGTCAAACAGACAACAAATGGTCAAATTGAGAGCGTCCTGTCAAATTCTGTACCTGTCAGCAGTGGTGTCCTCCAAGCAGTGTTCTAGGACCAACTCTTTTCATACTCTACATAAATGACCTCTGTGATCATATTAAGAGCAACTGCGTTCTCTTCGCTGATGATGTAAAGCTATTCAACACCACAGAAAATACTACTATCCTCCAAAAAACCTCAACTATGTATCAGAATGGTCAATCAAATGGCAACTTCAAATCTCAGCAAATAAATGCTGTCTTACATATTGGCAAAAAAAATCAGAAAATAAAGTACAAGCTAAATAGTCAAGGCCTTGTTGAGGATCCAAACTCTGTCAAGGACCTTGGAGTCCTCATCTCTAATGATCTAAGTGCTAGAGCCCACTGAAACTACATCGCCAAAAGTCATTAAGAGTTGTTAACCTAATCCTACATAGCTTTTTCTCTGGTAATATCACCCTAACTAGAGCATACAAAACAATTGCTAGACCTATACTTGAATACAGCTCATCAGTCTGGAACCCACATCATGTATCTGATATTAACACAGTTGAGAAAGTCCAGAAATATATCAACAAGAAGAGTTCTCCGCTCCTCTACCAAGTGCAGAATCCCTTTGTCAGCAGACTTGAAACTCTAGACCTAGAAAACTTAGAAACTACGCCCCTTAGGTCCGCTCTAAATACAGCATATAAAATCATACATTGCAATGTCCTACCTGTCAATGAATACTTCAGCTTCAACCATAACAATACAAGAGCACACAATAGATACGAACTCAAGGTTAATTGCACCAAACTTGATTGCAGGAAATACGACTGTCAGCAACAGAGTGGTCAATGTCTGGAATACTCTACCTGATTCTGTGGTTTCTTCTCCAAACCCCAAAAATGTTAACCTTAGACTGTCTACTTTTGACCTCACCCCTTTCCTGAGAGGCCTGTAGGGGGCGTTCATAAGCGCACCAATAGTGCCTACCGTCCCTGACCTATTGTTTTTTTTATTTTTCTTGTACGTATCCATCTCATGTATTCATAACTATGTTTATACATATGCCTATTATCTTGTAAGTGATTGACAAATCAAAAAAACAAACAAATAAATAAATAAAAATCCTTAGTGCTCTGAGCTTGCTTGGTTTATTGTAGACCTTTCATTTCCCACATTAGGTAACATCATCAGTGCGAGTAAGGACTGCTGTTTGCCGTTTGATTTTTCTTAGAAGCTACCATCCAAACCTTGGTTAAATTCCATGTTTCCCCATGGTCTCTGTCTTGAAAATAATATTTTTCATTCACTGAAGAAAATTAATTAAACCAAGGGTTGTCATCTACTGTTTTCAAAAGAAACATAATGTACAAGACATGAGGTATAGTCTAAAACAAAAGTTCTTAAACCTAATTACTTTTCCTGGTTCCACTACAAAGATGGCATTCTAAACTACCACCCCCATTTTGGGGCATCTGCAGTGTGCATATTATTTCGTAGAAGTTTCGAATCCTCTATGCTTCCTTGCCCTAGTTTACACTTCTTGAATGTTTATGAAATACTTTTGCTCTTGCAATTGCCATGTGTTCATGCTTCTAGTTTCATTATAAATTAAATAAGTTAAAATTTTGAATTATTCTAAAATGAATGGAAAAATATTTTGTCTTCCAAGGGACTAACGTACCGTCAATACGGCTAAGAATTCAATATATTTCCCAAATCTCAATTGCAGCTTTGCACAGCTTCATCTAGTATGCCAGTTACAGTCCTTCCTGGATTGGGTGGCTCTCATCATATTTGGTCAAGTTGGCCTACTTTCCACCCAGCCACCCAAGCAACTTACAGGACTCAGCTCACTCCTCAGCCAGCTCCATGGCCCAATAGCTCCCAATTGATGCGATGCGAGGCTCAGCTTTTTTACAGCTCATGGCAACTTTGTGCTATTCTTCAAGCAGGCGGTGTTCTCATAAGCCAATTTTTTTAAGGAAGCTCCACAAACTCCACAAATACAGGTAGTCCTTGACTTCCAACAGTTTATTTAGTGACTGTTCAAAGTTAAAACAGCACTGAAAAAAGTGAGCATTTTTCACACTTATGACTGTTGCAGCATCCTCCATGGTGACATGATTTCCATTCGGATGCTTGACAAGTGGTTCATATTTATGACGGTTGCAATGATGTGATACCCTTTTGAGTAATGTGATACTCTTTTGAGACTAAAGGGATTGGAGCATAAACAGAATGCATATACAGTGTGCGTCTGCCCCAATCTTTGATTTCCTTGCTGAGCTGGGAGATGAGCCAACTTCAGAGATAAAAACTTCTAGGCGAACTGCCAACCTTAGCCTAGCAAAATAACTACTTGAAAAATGCAAAATGCATCTATCTGCTTGCTGTAACTAACTTAAAACGTGTTCTTCCAGTAACTTAAAATGTGAGAAACGAAGCTTTGAGCTAAAACATATTTCTTTCCAACACCTAAGTAAGGTTTCTTTGTTTTTAGAGGCGCTGAGAAAATTTCATGAGCTTTGCTTGATATTAAATAATGTTTCCATAGCAATGATGGTCTTTGCTAGCTGTGTAATCTATAAAAGTTCAAGAAAAAGTTTTTGCGCGCGCCTGCTTTTCTCTCTCTGCCTTGCTGTTTAAAGTGGGAGACTGAAAGGTCGCCCAGTTCTTGCTTTCTGATCAGAAAATAAAGCTGATTATCAGTAGCCTCGTGTTCAGAGTTTCATTGGATTTATTAGATTCTGAGCTGCACTTGAAAAACCTTACAAGACCTTCTGACAAGCAAAGTCAATGGGGAAGCCAGCTTTACTTAACGACCGTGTGACTATTGTAACAACTGCAATGATTTACTTAACAAACATGGCAAGAAAAGTCATAAAATGGGGCAAAACTCACTTAACACATTGCTCACTTAGCAGCATAAATGTTGGGCTCAATTGTGGTCTTAAGTCAAGCACTACCTCTAAATGGAGTCTCCTTAAAAAAAAAGGCTGGCAAGAATATTGCACATACTGGATGCAGGTAGCTTCTCCTACCTGGCTTTAGACTACCTTGGGTGGCTGGATGGAAAGTCAGCTGAGGCCTAGAGACTTTAAGACCATTAGACCTTCCATGGCTCTCCAACTCATGAGGCATTCATGCTCTGCTTAACAACTGACATTTTCATTGAACAGATTCATCAGAGAGAGTAGGGGGTGGGGGTCATTAAACAAGGCTGTCTCACTCAACAGCCATCACAATGTGGAACCATAATAGGCAGGCTCCATTACAGTCATATCTCCAGGGCTACCTGTATTGTTCAGATTCAGGTATATTGATTTGACAGATATTATATACATGTACAACATATAAATAATATTCTACGTATCTTATTGATTAAAAAGTGTAATATTTGCCAACAAACCCCCCTCCAAAACAAGCTAGATTGCCATGATTTATTTTGTGATACAAGCAAACTTCATCACTAAACTGTGAGAGCCGCCTAAAAATTAGGATATTGAATAAGATTGTTCATCTGTCTCCATTTTGTATATTCTCAATTATCAAAATTGTATCTTCAATGGGTAAAGCCAATGTCCTGACAGACTTTAAAATGTAATGATGGAAGAACGTGAAGTTTGTCAGAGATTGAATAAGGCAAGAAAGAGCCAAAGTTGGTATGATAATTTTATTGTGTGGGCACTTGCATCAAACTACCATTAGAGGGAAGCATGGAACTTTGCTCTTCTTACAATACTATATTTGAATTTTTCTTACAAAGCTATTAGTGAACAGTTTAGAAGAAATTTAGATGTTAAGAAAGCACGTTTCTTAATTAATATTTATGGAAACTGAAAATTTAATGTAGTCCCATTGTATGCCAAGTGTTCTAATCATTATAAATTTGCAATGGCTTATAATCCCAAAGCTATTTTTCTAAACTTTAATGCTCAGAAACAACTTGGCGAGTTCCTATGCCACCCAGTCATTCATCATGAGAGTTAAGGTCCCATCCAGGAATTAAAATCCAGATGACCTCTAGAAAGTGGCAAAGAGATAAACAAATCTCTAAACCAGGGGTGTCAAACTCGAGTTCATTGAAGGGCGCATCAGAGTTGTGTTTGTTTGGGGGGGCAGGGTGGGTGTGGCCGGGGTGAGTGTGACCAGTTCAACATCACTCGTGACAGGGGCACCTGTGGTGGCCAAATTCTAAGGCATTTCTCTCACACCCTCCCTCACTCTCATTATAATCTCCTTCCTTCCTTTTCTTTTTCTTTCCCTCTTCATTCTCCTTCCTTCCTTCCTTCCTCCTTTCCTTTTCTTTTTTTCCATCCCTCTCCATTCTCCTTTCTTCTTCCTTCCCATTTCCTTATTTTTCCTTCCTTGCTCTCTTCCCATCTTCCCCTCTTTTTCTTTGTCTTTCCTCTTTCCCTTTCTCCTTTCCTGTCCCTTTTTGCATGCTCAAATGCAAAAGAGGAAACATCTCTCCTTTTGTTTTGTTTTTAATTTGTTTTGCTAACCCTCTGCCAGTGAAAATGGAGCTCTGTTTTCACTGGCAGAGGGACCCTGGACTGGTCCTTTGCTGTTTCCACAGCAGCCCGGCGGGCCAGATTTAAGCACCCCATAGGCCACCTCTGGCCCATGGGCCTTAAGTTTGACACCCCTGCTCTAAACTGTGCTGCTTCCAATGATTTATTTTGTTATTTATTAAACAAATGTATATGGCCGCCAAAGTGACACACAGTGATTCCAGGAGGCTTACAAGATTAAAAATCTCCAATCTAAAACTATTACACCTCTTCCCCCCAAGGCAGCAACAAATGCAATCAAACCAACCACTTGATCAGCTCTGTATCAACTATTAGATTATTAATTAAATCATGTCAAATAAAGAAATGCCTAAAAATCACTATTGTCTGGCCAATTCTGGGCAAAGTCAAAGCTCACTGACTCACTTACGCAAATGACTGGGAATTATGACCGCTGTAATGGGTGAAGTTTGCTTTTAGAGACTATTGTTTTCAGAAAGCAAACTCGGAGAGTTTTTTCAATGGAAGTTGTCAGCATGATTTTTACTCACTTAGGCAGTGAACTGCATTTCTCATTCATGCATGTTAATTTGCTAAACTGCATAACCTTTCACTGCATTATACATGGTGGAAACTGGCAGATAATCCTACAGGGCCTGATTGCTGATACAGGCAATTAGCACAACAGCTTTGCCATTCAATCTGCAACTCTCTAGCTCTTCCGCTCCTGTGGTGTAAGAGGGAATACTGACATGTCCGCGAAGTTCGTCAAAAGCATTTTGTGTGGGATCAAAAGGGGATCGGGGTTGGCTTTATTTCTTTTGGACAACAACTGATGATACAAAAATAATATACTGTATTGCAAGAATTAACAACTGGGCTGTTGGAATCTTTAGGGGGACAAGACATTCTGGTGTACTAAGCCAAAGCCCATTGTTGGAAGAAATATCCTTCTGGGTTCAGTTCCAAGTGGGGAAAAAGACACTGGAAACATGGAGGCTGTTTGGAAAGATGGTTTAATGGTGGACAGGACCACATGGCCTGGAACTCCAAAGTGTAATGGATGATCACATGCTTCAAAGTGAAGGAAAAGATCAAGAAGGAGGAGGAGGGCTGAAAGTGCCTGGTTTTATGCCCTCTGTTGAGATCTGAATTTGAGCTTGTGTTCTGATTGGTTGTCAGACTCCCATGGGGCCATGCAGGGGCAACTCTGTAGGCTGTCCTGAGTCCCAGGCTTGGTTGAGCCTTGCTGGATGATGATGTAACGAAAACGGCTTTGGGCAATTGCTATAGCTTGACCTGGAGATCTTTGTTATGCAAACTATTCTGGCCCAGGTCTTAATGGCCCACCCATTAACAAAGATGGGGGTGAGCTTCTACTCCTGAAGTGAGTTTCTGCTTCTGAGTTTCTACTCTTTTTAGGGGAAATACTCTGCCTTTTAATATTTCTTAGGATATTTCAATTTTGTAGGAGAGGGGTAGGTGCTAACTTCCTACACCATGAAGCAGACACAGGAGTTACGTGGCGGTAGGGCTTTGTTCACATGGTCATGAGTATCATTTTCATTTGAGCTGCCTTGAAAACAACACTGGGAGTATATGGTGTATGCAACAATTACAACAAAATATTTCTGCTGAATTGTAATCTATTTAAAGAGTGAGATTGTAGTGGACTCCCTGGTGGACACACCCTCCCCCCAAAAAAAATATCCCTGGGAAATTCTGCTCTAATTGTATGGTTCTACTTATATTTCTAACCTACAGATCTCAGGTTAGCCTTGATATTTGTCCTCCATTGTAAGTAGAGTTGTACCCCTGCTTTGGTTTGTGCTTCCAATGGACATTTGTTGAAAAAAAATGAGGCTACACATTATCAAAAACAAGAACAACAAAAAAGGATTACCTTCTCTGCGGGGATGGGTTTTTTGTGTAAACACTTGTAGAAGTCAAGAAAACATTGAAGAAGACAATGAGAAATCATTTCCATCTTACCACCAAAAAAATTGATATGGATGTACCCATATAGTTACCAGGAAATGAGGAAAACCCAGCTCGATAAAATCGTTACCTTTTGCAATCCTATGCAATTGGGATAATAGAGTCTAAAACCTTGGGGATCAGGGAGACAGTGGGGAAGAAAAAAAAAGAGTTCTAATGATAACCTACCTCTGAAATTCATTCTTGAGATATTATTGCAGTGACTCAGAAGACAAATCCTCAAGCTGCAGTTGGTAATGAGGGAAAGAAAATCTTGGCTTGGCGACATGCAGCCCAAATCAAACACCAAACAGATTACATAGCAACAACAAAAGCAGCTGCAGACTTATTTTGCAAAGGCTTTTGTTTGGTTTGAAGAAACATAAAAATAAACCTGAGGAGAGAAAAGACAGGCAAATGACCATATTACAAACATAAACTGGGGTAGTTCTAGTAACCATTTAATACATGAGGGAAAATTCATTCATCTGTTTTTGTTTATCAACAGGACAACCCAAGCAGGCTAAGAATCAGATGTGGGAGCAAATGCTGGGGCTTTTGGTCTTAGTGGGGCCATACTTGCTAATGTTGGCCTCATTCATTATTTACATTTTTAAAAACCATTCCTTTTTAGGATCCAATGCTGTGGTGAAAATCAGAGCATTTTGAAGCTGGGGCCAGGATTCCATATAGCCCTCAGCAACTTTGGATGGGAAACACAAAAATTTTCCCCAAAATGTAATTTCTAATGTGGCATAAGGAAATCTATTTAAATGTGTGACTGGAATGTCAGCATATTAAAGATGTGTAAAAACCAAACAATCAGTTCTTCCTGCTGTTGGAAGAATTATCCTTCTGGGTTCAGTTCCAAGTGGGGAAAAAGACATTGGAAACATGGAGGCTGTTTGGAAAGATGGTTTAATGGTGGACAGGACCACATGGCCTGGAGCTCCAGAGTGAAAAGGAAGGATGATCACATGCTTCAAGGTGAAGGAGGAGATCAAGAAAGGACTGAGGTGCTGAGAGTGCCTGGGTTTTATACCCTCTGTTGTGATTTGAATTTGAGCTTATATTCTGATTGGTTGTCAGACTCCCGTGAGGCCATATGGGGCAACTCTGAAGGCTGTCCTGAGTTCCAGGCTTGGTTGAGCCTTGCGGGATGATGATGCACTGAAAGGGCTTTTGAGCAATTGCCATAGCTTTACCTGGAGATCTTTGTTATGTAAAGTATTCTGGCCCAGGCCTTAATGGCCCACCCATTAATAAAGGTGGGGTGAGCTTCTGCTTCTGAAGTCAGTTTCTGCTTCTGAGTTTCTACTGTTTTTTAGAGGAAAAATTCTGCCTTTTTCATATTTCCTGGGATATTTCATTTTTCTAGGACAGGGGTGGGTGCGAACTTCCTGCACTGCAGAACATGCCAGGCAGCTCCAGGGATGGTCAACCATTTTCTATCAATTAAACTTTCAAATTGGAAATGACTTGTAATGTTCTGGATGTGGTGTTTGGCTTTGCCAGAGCGTGTTCAGAACACTATGAATACTTCTGAATCGGAGGATGAACTTCTGGAAAATTACCAGACCACCCCCAAACAGTGAGATCAACATGATCTAAAACAGGGGAAAAAAAAAAGCTATTCAGAATTCCCTGAAAGACTCATTCCTCCAACATATGTTGATCTGGATTCTATGGAATGTCTGCTCCAAGAACCTTTTGTTTTTCTACATCTCTAATGTTAACAATGAAATTAACTAGAATGTAGTTGCTATCTTGCTCTATCCTTTATATTTCAAATGTGGCCCTTGAAACACCACCCAAAAGCCTTGCACCTGAAAAGATTTATTCTGTTCTGAATGGGGGGTTGGGAGTTTCCTGACTCTCTTCTTGCAGAGGATTCTACAAGCCTGCCATGACAGCTAATAAAAATAAACTCTTGGGAATCCCTCATGAAACAAATGTGGCTCATTTTTGAACTTTTCTCTCCAAAATCCTTTTAACTGACTTTTGCACAATGACTGAATTTCAGACACTTCAAAACAATACAGTCTGGTAAAACAAACACAGATAGCAACTAGATTTGCATCTGGCATTGATGCAAGAGGAACTGGGGGAAACCTCTAATGGAATTCTCCTGCAATGGAAAGATGAAAATGGGCAGATGACCAAACATAAAGGATAAAGGAATCTCTGGATTCCTCCTACATTTACTAGATTTACTCCTCTAGTCGTCACCAACTATAAGGGCGATGTTCTTCTTTGTTTCAAGGACATTGAGCAAGCGCTGTCCGAAGATATTTCCGCAGTCATGTGGCCTGCATGATGTTATGGAGCACTGTTACCTTCCCATCAAAGTGGTACCTATTTATCTACTCGCATTTGCATGCTTTCAAACTGCTAGGTTGGGAGCTGGGGCAAAGATGGGTGCTCACCTCATTGCGTGACACTTGGGTCTCAAACATGGATTGACAGCTTTTCAGCCGATAAGTCCACCATCTTAACCACTATCCTGCCAAACGATGACCAAAGGACATTGTTAAATTTCAGTTTTGCTCTCTTGACTTTAAAAAAAAAAAGACAAAGGGAAAATGGGTAGGTTTGGGCAGCAAAGGCTAAGGGTTGGAATTAATTCTGCAGTCAAACTCCCAAGCTAGACAATTCAGATGATTATAAAAAAAAGAAACCTCTTAAACAGCAAGCCCCATATTTCTGCCCTTAAAACAAACTCTGTCTGGGTAGTACGGTTGGATGTCTTAGTGGAAATGGAAGTAGGAAAGTAGGAAGAGAAAGATAACCATGTACTTTTTCTTCTAATCATACAATCACTTTTAACTACAGGACATGTCTTCAGATTCAGAGTAGCACATGTCATTGTATAATATTATTTTGATGCCCAAATCCCTTGGTTCATAACCAGCACGATGAAACAAAAAATTAAGAATCAATGTATAGTAGTGTCCCTCAACAGAACGAGTGTTTTAATATACTGTAAATGCAAATTAAAATTTGCTTTCTTTGTATGGGCATGCGTGATTTAACTTAAAATAATTAATTCTTATTAATGAATTAAATATGGAGCCTACATTTTCCCCAGGGAGTTTAGGTTGAAATCATTAACTGTTATGATAATTTATAAATAGGGACTAATTCCCCATTATTGAAATATTTTCTTGGCTGAATGACAATTAAATTTGACAACGTGTATTTCATCGCATTGTTTTTCTTGTTGACTCCCATTGATTCCAAATGTTAATACTAATATCACATTACCATGCTAAATGTGAAATGACTCCCTCCTCTTTGTCTGATTTAGTCTGGATCTATCTCAAGAACTTACAAAATAATTGTATAAATGTTATTTTAAAGGCATAGCAGCTGTTCTCTTCCATGTTGATATGTTCTAGGGTTTATTGACTTCTTACTAAAAGAGGTGCATTTGGGGGTATAAGAACCCAAGCTACAGGCCAAAGTTATGCCTATTTTTAGCCAAGATTTCCCTCGATAGTAGCTAGATCAATGTAACAGACAAACTTGAATACCTCTCCTCGTCATGTGCTGATTCTAGATTAGAGGTGATATAATTCATAAAATCATTGGATTTAATCTCTGGAAGGAACCATGGGATCATTCAGTCTAACCTCCTCCCTATTGGAGGAAGCTCTCTACTACAGTGTATTAGTTAGTGAAAGGAAGTATTAGCATACAAAGTTGAGAACGCATGAAACTTCTATATTTTTTAACAATTGAGTGACAGTGCCTGAGGAGATTTTGAATAGCATGGAGGAAGCCTTATAGACATCACTGTCATATTCAAGACAGGTCTAATGGCTTTGTGGCGGCTGAATGGCCTGAACAGAGCTAACTTCACAACACAGGAGCTCTTCAGCATGGAGTTATGCAGCTGTATCGGCTGGTTACTCTTTGCAAAATCTCTTACCTCCTCCTCCTCATAACTGCTCTGTACTCCCAGTCTCCTGCTGAAGCCACAATGCTTGTCTCAATCTCATATGTTTTCAAAAGTGGAATTTTTTCCCATCCTTTAATAATAAATCCAGCAAAGCACAACAAGAACCAGGGATTGGCAAGAATGATCTGTTTTGCACTCCCCCATGGTGCAGGAGGGAATCCAAGTTAGTGAACATCAGTATTTATGAAGATAGCAATAACAGTAAGAATATTTACAAGGCAGTGCAAAAGAATGCTTCTTGGAATCAAGAGGGGAGTAAAGCTGGCAGCTGTATGGAAGCCACCCAAAACTTCATGTCTTGGATGCTTTTGGGCCAAGCAGCTGGGAGGAATTGTGATGTTTATTTTTCCTTTGTGTTTCTGGTTGGCCACAATTGGAAGCAGAAAGCAACTCCATCTCCCAAAGCTCCAGTTTTGATGAATCTTGGTGCCATGATCCATGGCTGATGGACCTTGAGATTGTTAAAGTCCAACAACTTCAGAAGACAATAGACTGGATACGCTAGACTTAATGACATCTTGGTCTCCTCCAGCAGGGATGTTTTTGTGTAGTTTAAGGTACAATATCTAGCCACACTTTCAGTGTACAGCACACACTATACAGCACTACGCAAAGTCTTGTAGCCAGAAACAGACAGATTCTTATCCTCAAAGAATTTACAACTTGAATTAAAATGAAGACTACAAATCCCAGATTTTTCTTGAAATGTAAAAGACTATACAGTCTAAGAGCTGTCCTTAATTTTAGTTGTATCTGTAACGTTGGAAGGAATTCCTCAGGTGGCCTTCCTCAGAGGCAGTGAAGATCCTTGGGGGAGATTAAAGCAATTTGAACTAGGTTTAGTCAGCCTGTCCCTTGTGAAAAAAAGGAATAATACTAATAATACATACATTAAACTCACATAAGGCTGTGTTTTCCTGCTCATCCTATTTCTTATCACTAGGGACTGGTTGCCAAAATGTAATGGATGACGTTACGTGTCACGGATGACCTTGGAAAGAGGGGAAAAGATGCTGTCTAGGAAACAGTTGACAAGTGAGGCAGGAGCTACCAATGGCTTAACGGTCAGGAAGGACCCATCCAGAGGTGGTATTCAGCAGGTTCTGACCAATTCTGTAGAACCGGCAGTGGAAATTTTGAGCAGTTTGGAGAACAGGCAAATACCATCTCTGTCTGGCCCCGCCTCATCTATTCTCTGCCTCCTGAGTCCCAGCTGATCGGCTAGGTCTTTTTTTGTTGCCCTGCACAGGAGAATGGAGCTGGAAAGCTGGTTAGTGCAGTAACCTTCCCCCAGGAGTGGGGAGGGAATGGAGATTTTTACAGTATCCTTCCCCTGCCCACCAAGCCACGTCCACCAACCATGCCACGCCCATCAAGCCACACTCCAAAAATTTTGAATCTCACCACTGGACCCATCATAAGTGAGTCTCTTTATGTCGCCGTACAATAAAGTAGTTCACCTTATCGTGTTTCCTGTCTAGTTTACCTGGGAGGACTGACATCAGTCTTGCAAATCTGAAAGTTCAAACTTTTAACCGCTTGTTCCATGAGGAATTTTAACCGCTTGTTCCATGAGGATGGATCCTTCCAAAAAAAAACTTCTCTTCCCTTCATTCCCCTTCCACTGCACATAATCTCAGTGCCCTGACTCTGAGACAGCCCCTTGCTTTTTACAGAATAAAAGAGTTGGAAGGGACCTTGAAGGTCTTCTAGGCCAACCCCCTTCCAAGAAGAGATTGGACTGCCATCTGTCAGAAATGGTGTAGGGCTTGGGCGGGGGGTTGAACTCGATGACCTACAAGATCCCTTCCAACTCTGATTATCTGTTATTTCAGACAAATGGGGGTCCAATCTCTTCTTAGTGCAGTGTTGGAGCACCCACAATTTCTGAAGGTAAGCCGTTCCCCATCAATCTGGCCCTTTCCCCTCTCTTAATTTGGGCACTGGAGCCTGTATCTCATTGCCAGCCAGCTGCAATGGAAGACTGAAGCTATCCCTGATAATTCAGGAGACAAGTGTTGTTTTCCATCCAAAACGCAATGCAGATAGTTCTCAACTTACAACAGCTCATTTAGTGACTGTTCAAAATTACGTCGCTGAGAAAAGGGACTTATGACCATTTTTCACACTTACAACAGTTGCAGCAACCCCATGACCACATGATCAAAATTTGAATGCTTGGCAAGTGGTTCATATTTATGATGGCTACAGCGTCCCTGAGATCATGTGATCACCTTCTGACAAGCAAAGTCAATGAAGAACCCTGATTCACTTAACAGCCGTGTTCCTAGGGGTGGGCTTCAAAAATATTAGCGAAGGGTTCTCTGCCTGGTTGATGGGTGGGCGTGGCCATGGTGGGCATGGCCTAGTCGGCCTCCTGCACCATGGGGGGGGGACATTTTTGCCCTCCCCGGGCTCCGAAGGCTTTCCTCGAGCTTCTGGGAGGGCAAAAACGGCCTCTCCAGGCTCCGAAAGCTCTCTGAAAGCTGGAAATGGGCCCATTTCCAGCCTTCCAGAAGGCCCATATTTTGCCCTCCCTGAGCCTCCAGACATGCCCTGCACTTAGCTGCATCAAAACAGGCCGTGTGGGGACTCCTGGGAGGGGTGGGGCAGGGTGGGCAGGGCCAACCAGGAGTTGGATTTGGAGGTTTTCTGAACTGCACAGAATCTTAGCCAGGCGCTCTCCCGAACCTCTGTGAACCCCCAGCAGCCCCACCCCTGCATGTTACTAACTTAACAAGCACAGTGATTCACGTCACAAGTGTGGCAAGAAAGGTGATACAATGGGGCAAAATTCACTGTCACGCTTTTGCAACATAAATTTCACACTCAGTTGTGGTCGTACGCCGAGGACTACCTGTGGAACCTTTATGTGGACATTCTGTGTCACATGGAGGTGGAGCCTAACAATCTCGAAGGTTTCAAATGATCCGCTGCAGGATTGCCCCTCCCATCTGGCCCTGGGATTCTGTCCTTCTGCTCTGCCAGCTGCTGCCCAATGCAGCCATTCCACACAGAATTTGCATCCTCTAGGTCAGGAAAAAAGAGAGTGAATTTAGCTCAAAATCTATGTGAATTTTGCCCAATTGGTTGATTTTTCTTGCCACTGTTGTTAAGTGAATCACTGCAGTTGTCAAATTAGACACCTGATTGTTAAATGAATCTGGCTTCCCTATTGACTTTGCTTGTCAGAAGCTCGCAAAAGGGGATCCCATGATCCCGGGTGACTGCAATCGTCATAAAGATGAGTCAGTTGCCAAGCATTTTAATTTTTGACCATGGAGATGCTGCAGTAAGTGTGAAAATGGTCATCAGTTACTATTTTCAGAGCCATTGTAATTTCAATCGGTAAATGAATTGTTGTAAGTCAAGGACTACCTGTACTTTCTTCTCATCTCAAGGAGGAAGTCGATTAGAAGACAAAGCCCCTGTGAAATCAAAGCAAGGACTTACTCAGTTTTTAGTTACAGAGAAGGACGAAGGGAGACATGATGGCAATGTTCCAATATTTGAGGGGCTGTCACAGAGAGGAAGGGCTCAAGCTATTTTCTGAAGTGCCTGTAGGCCAGACAAGGAATAATGGATGGAAACTGATCAAGGAGAGATTCAACTGGGAATAAGGAGAAATTTTCTGACAGTGAGAACAACCAATCAAAGTAACAGAAGTTGCCTTCAGAAGTTGTGAGAGCTTCATCATTTGAGACTTTCAAGAAGAGATTGGACTGCCATTTGTCAGAAAGGTCTCCTGCTTGGGTGGGTGATTGGACTAGATGACCTACAAGGTCCCTTCCAACTCTGTTAATCTGATTCTCAGCTGCACATCCATGACCCAACCTTACTCTTTGTGGAGGGTATGTCCTCATATGTCTCCATCTTAGGGCCTGCTGCTGACTGAGGCTGAAGTTGGATCAGAATAATCCAACAGGAAATTGAAGAGTTTGCCAATCCAAAATTAAGCAAAACCTTCTCTGTTAAATGTGGAAAAGGAACTTGAGGGAGATAGGAGCCTGTAGTGCTCCAATGATCCATTGCAGGACCACTCGCTGTCATAGGGCTCTGTGCTACTAGAACAACTGGACTGCCCTTCACCACAACCAAAGACTTTGTTTTGCCAGGGGAAGACTGACCTTGTGGAGATTTGTATGTTTCATCAGTGCAAAACCAGGAAAAAAAGCCCTATTCTTTACCCTAGGTCTGGTATCTTAAGTTGTTATCCTTTCTGTCTCTTTGCCTTGCATCAACACTGATGCTTCTCTGAGCAGCTACTGTGATCCTCCACAAATACTCCCTTGTCATCCAGATCTTCCAAGTGCCTCCTGCTACCTTAGCACCACAAGTTGCTGGCCAAGGCCTTGTGGGGGGACAGAAAAGAGTGGGGTGGCAGCCACAGTAGCACCAAGCCTCCCAGGAAATGGAGAATCAGTAGGCAGTCAGCTGCCGCTAAGGAAGCTAATGGCTGCCATCCAACCCAATAAAATCACTCCTGGGGGACTGCAAAAAATTTTTTTAGGAAATGAATGGTTTTATAAGTTCCTCCTGTGTCAAGGAGGGGAGAAGAGCCCATTGCCAGGAGTATGGGGAAGAGCCACAGTTTCTGGGGAAACCCAGATCAAAAATAAAACAATATGAAGTTTATAATATGGCTTTCAGGGAATAGCATATCATTATAGAAATACTTGAGAACTAAGCTACTTCTCTTTCTTTCTTTCCTTCTTAGAAGGGAAGGATGAGCATGCTATATAAAATCACACACACACACACACGCACACGTATATATGTATATGATGTCTACAGTAAACAGATTTGAAACCATTTACAAAACTAGTCCAATCATAAACATACGAGGAGAAATGGAAGCCAAATCCTCACATTTGGCACCAAGAATGTTTAAACTATGTCAAATGGTATGCAGACATGCTCCTGCTCCATTTTAAGAGTCTTGGTAATAAGAATAAACTGTTAAAATTCATTTGCGGTTGAGCAGTGTGACTCAAAACCACTTCTAAGGTTGTTTATCTCAAGATGTCCCATAAAGAAGATTATGTGGTGTATCTTTGTCAGATCAAACTTATGTCCTTGGCAAAAAAGTTGGTTTCTGGACAAAAGTCACAACTGGAAATAATAAACATCAAGGTGAATTCTAGCTGTAATTTTAATCTTGCAGATCAAGTTGGGTCATGCAGCTCCATTGTTCTCCACCCCAAAGTGGCTTCCATTTTTTCTACTTATTTGCTCTGTTTTGAAATTGCTTATTACAGGTCCAAGTATAATCTAAATGGATATGGTTTAAAAACATCTCTTGGAAAAGTTATGAATTAAACAGGTTGACCTTTGCATCACTTTCTAAAATAGGGGAAGAAAAACCTATAACCTCCCCTCTCCAGATGTTGTTTCTGGCAGTTGGCTATGGCATTGGATTTGGGAAAGTTGTAAATGGGAAATTCTCCATCTACAACAAGCTCTCGGCCACTATAAAAAAGACAGTTCAAATGACATATAAAACCAATTTAACAGGGATACCAACTTTTACTATGAACATAAAACCCATTCATTTCACCATTCCGAGTTGAAGAGCAATCAACTTCTGGCAAATCAGTTCTCCTAGGAGAGGAGCAGAGATGAAATTTGTCTGAAATCTAACCACTGATAGGGCTCAGCGCCTATGTAACATTTACGAGATGTGCCAATCTTTCATGAAATTACATATTTCATTGCCTATCTATTAGTGCCCAAGCATCATTTCCCAGGACCCACATAAATTTCAAAAGTATGCAGTCATATATTTTTTTCATTGAAGGCATTTATTATAAGATTCTCCCATAATCACATCAAGGAGAATCCTTAGTCACATTGCATTATATATCTCTGGTCTGTGGAGAGACTGTTTTGAAAAATGAGAAAATGGAACAAAAAGTATATAAATAACATTAAAATAAACAAAATATATTGACTTGGCATACTAATTCATGTTAGTATTATGCTGAAACCACCATAGAACAATCATATTTTAAAGCAACCAACCTCCAATAAATCATTGAAATTAATGTTACAGGATATGATTATAATTTTTATGACCATTTTACTTATATCCACCTAACCAGCACTTCTGATCACACAGGCTCAATCTGTAAAACACATTGAGTGTCAACAAAAGTTTAATAACAAAAAACCAGTTTTTGATAGGTAGTAGGATGGATATTGTCCGTAGTGGATCTTACAGGACATTTCTGAATGGCTGTTTTTGTATGTATCTGCTTTCCTTTTTTTTAATCTCAACAAATGCAATGACATGCATTTATCCAATGAAGAACTCATGAGCTTAAGGGCCTGTCACATTGGCCGACGGATGCAAAACGTATGTAAAAAGGACACAGCGGACGAGAAAATGTTCCATCCGTTGTTATCCGTCTAAAAAGTGCCCCGAATTTGCATAAACAGAGCGGACAACAACGAAAGGAACGGACGGGGAGAGGACGTAGCCAAGATGTAAAGCGGAAATGCTCCACGGAAGCCTAGCGGATGGAAGCGGATGGAAGCGGATGGCACATCCGCAGGGCTTCCGGGGGAGCACAGAGAAGCGCGACGCAAAACGGAAGAAACGGATGCAGAGCGGATGCCGAGCGGCATGAAGTGGATGCAGAGCGGAAGCCTAGCGGATGCTAGGCGGATGCAGAGTGTTCACTGCGCATACGGAGAGGATGCATTGCGTAAGCCCCGTGGATATAAAGGGAAGCAGCTCGCAAGCAGTCACCATTCAGAGGAAAGACCTGCTGCCAGACACAGCGCCAGACAGCCAGCCAGCCAACAACCGGATGGGGAAGAAGAGAAAGCCTCTGCCATCTGCTCACACCTGGCAAGAGGGACAGGGCAACCATCGCACCCTCTGGCCGATTCTGCTTCTGCTGGGGCTCTGTCTTGCTCAGGCTGACTCTTCTGGTGCTGGAGCTTCTGCTGGCGCTGCTCCTGGTGCTGGAGCTTTTGCTGGTGCTTACTCTGCTGGCGCTGCTCCTGGTCCTGTGGTCCTGCTGGTTTGCTGGTGCTCTGGTCCTGCTGGTGCTGTCTGTGCTCCTGGTCCTGCTGGTGCTGCTGGTGCTGCTGGTGCTGATGGTGCTTACTCTGCTGCTGATCCTGATCCTGCTGGTCCTGCTGGCGCTGCTGGTGCTTACTCTGCTGCTGCTGATCGCTGGTGGTGCTGGTGGTGCGGTGCTGCTGGTCCTGCTCTTTTGCTGCTACTGTTGTTGTTGCTGCTGCTGCTGCTGGTTGTGTGGTGGAGCAGCCCCTAAAACCTCGAAGCCCCTCTGATGAGGGCCCAGATGGTCCTGCCAGAGGGAGGAAGAGGCACACGCGAGAACGAGAACGGAAAGGAGGCAGTACTCCATCGAAGAGGAACATGAGGATGAGGTGCTGGAGATGGCTGAGGGAAACGAGATATCTTTGGCGGAAGGGACACAGGCTCTATCGAGACACCAAAAGAAAGCAGGCTGCTTGGAGAGAGAAGGCGGAGAGCCTGGGCTACACTTCGGAGGTGCTCCTCGGCTGGTGGAACACATGCACACCTTGGTACGGGAAGCTCACCTCAAGAAATTGGCCAGGCCATGGTCAAGCTGACGGACCGAGAGACCTACGTGATGGCCAAGTGCAGCTTCTTGGAGGGTGAGATCCGCCACCGAGGAGCAGCCCCTCTGACAACCCTCTCCCTCAGGCGCACCCGCAGAGAGCCAGTCCTCTTCTGGCCAAGAGTCAGCTCCTGTGTCCAGGCAGGTATCTGTGGAGCGTGCCACGACAGAGACCGCTCCGACAGCTGCAGCTCCCCTGCAAGAGCGTGTGGAGGACTCCCTGATGCAGTGGGAGCAAGGAGAGGGCACTCCACCAGAGACCAACCCAATCCACCCACAACTCCACCTCCACAGAAAGCAGGCAGAGAGCCAGACCGGAGGGGCAGAGCCACACTGTCCTGCTGGAAATCAGGGACACCATCAGAAGCAGCGTAGATCTCCTCTCTCAGCTGGTACACACCGACACCCATCCTCCAACCGCAAGCCCTTCCTCATCTAACATCAACCAGATCCTCATGGACATGTCCGAATCACAGTACCAGGTGATCAAGGACAGGATCACCGGTCTCCTTCACAACCCTCCAGACCCAGCTGAACCTGCTCCCACCCAGTCCAGGTCTGCTCCTCCACCCCAGGATGATGTCACTGCCCTCCAAGGCTTTCCACAGGCCTCACCTACCAAGGCTACGGCTACCAGGAGCTCCAGCAGCACAGGCAGCCCTTCCCAGTCCAGGCACAGGTACATCGAACACCACGGTCCCACCAGTGCGCACCGATGCCACTGATGCCACAGATGCCACCGATGCCACGCCACGCCACAGATGCCCCCATGCAACACCCTCGCTCACCTGCAGACCAAACAGCCCCACTACACTCCTCCTTCCTCAACCCCACAGCCAAGCCCAGCCTCAGAACATCTGTCATCGGTATTGGGACCTGACACTCATGTCCTGGAGGAAGGGGCTCTCGAACATCACAGGACTGAGCCAGCTCTCTGAGAGTTTCCTCCACACACCATCCCCTGTTTTCCTTCTCGGGGCCAGCACGCCCAATGGCGCCTCAGACCAGCACTCCAAGCAGCAGCCACCTCCACAGCACCTGGACCCTTCACCCCTGAGACTGAGCACGCCTCAGAGTGACTAAGAAGAGTGCCAGAGACTGGGTGGCTACCTGTTGAACTTTATCTTTGCTTGGACACTTGGGTCATTTTGCTTTTACAGCTCTGTTATAAGGAAAGATTATCTTTGCTTCACACACTTGCTTCATTTATTTTAGTCAATAAAGTCTTGGTGGAAAACTTTTAGAAATGTTTAAGCTTTGCTATGCTTGTGGGATGGGGTTAAGGATAGCAGTGGGATGGGCAGGGATACCTTTGGGATGGGTAATAGCTGTGGGATGGGCAAGGATACCTTTGGGATGGGTAATAGCTGTGGATAGATAAACTCCAGTGCAAGCATAGTGGGACTGTAGTCCACCCTCCCAGGTGCCACACCTTTGCCTTTATTATCAATAACAATGTAATCATTGATGCACACATTTCAACATAAACACAACTCTTTTATTAAATGCCCTGTTCATTGTAGGCCACTCAACATACATGGCACAATCTCATCAGTGTGGATGAGACAGGCTGAAGGAAGCATCCATTAAGCATCTATCATCCTGTCTTGCCACTCCACTGCTCCAGCTGGGGAGTTGCACCAGTGTTAGGAGGTTGCGCTGCTTCTTCCCTTCACGTGAAGCTCTGTTGGGGCCTTGCACTTCCTCAGTGTCTATTAGGTTTTGCCCTTGCCTCCATTCACCAGGCTCCATGTCCCCATTCCCTTGCTGACGGTCCACAAAGCCTGTTCTGCACACTGGGTAGCGGTGTGCGCATGAGATTGGTGCAGGATGCAGCGAAGCTTCCGCGATCCTCCTCATGGTCTCGTGGGCGATGCTGCATTGGTGGTGAGAAGTACCTGGAACCTGTTGCCAGGATGCCAAAGGCGTTCTCCACCACCCGCCTTGCCCTGGACAGCCTGTAGTTGAAGATCCTCTCTTCATGGGTGAGGCATCTGGAAGTGTAGGGCTTTCATGAGGTAGGTTCTGAGGGAGAAGGCGTCATCCCCCACGATGAAGTAGGGCACATTCTGTGTGTCGTTGGCCAGGGTTCTGGATCTGGGAAGTCCACGGTGAGGTTGCGTTCCAGCCCATCCTTGAGTCACTGGTGTTGTATTCCTGGGCATCTGAAGATGAGCCGTTGCTTGAAGCATCGATGTACATTGAACTTGTTAGGTCAGCATCGACCATGGCGAAGGATGATGCTGAAGAAGCCCGTGAGTTGTAGATAAGTGGACCCTGACTTGGCTGGAGCTTTGCAGGCCACGTGCTCCCATCTATGGCTCCAACGGTGTGGAGGAAGTTCCACTTCTATACCACTGCTCTGCAACTTTCTTCCAGCCTCTCAGTGGAGGTCTGGGAGGAGCGTCCTCAGTATTCTTCGATGATGGCCTGCACCACTCTCTGACCACAAAGCTGGATTGGTTTTGTGTGGCCACCTCCAGCCATACTGCATGTCTCTGTACGTGGTCCCAGAGGCCAGTGGGGCAGAGTCAGTGCCACTTGAAGCCCAGGGTGCACGCTGGGCCGGAAGTTGGTGCTCTGCTTGGTCTACCTGGGTCTCAGCCGCTCCACAACTTCGTCAAACATGGCTGGCAGCATCCTCAGTGAAGTTCGTTCCTCAGCTCCACCATCAGCTGTTATACAGTCCGTACTCTGCTCTTCTGGCGATCAATCTTTCGGACCCAGACACTTCTTGGCTGCCTCCCTTTTCTTCGCGTAGAACAAGTGAAAGAGCCTGTAGATGGCTTCGCACTGTTGTAGAACGATGGTGGCTACCAAATAAGAGTTTTGATGAGCCATGGTGAAATGACTGGATGCTGTGGAAGAGCAACAGCCAGAGAAGACTGAAGAGGTCTGCACAGCCAGGGCTGCCTGGACTGAAAGTGAGATCCAGGTGAGTTCCTCCCCCTTTTCAATAGGAAATATAGGTTTTCCGCTCGGTGTCCTTTTGCATCCTCTTGGCATCCTGCAGAACATCCTAAATATCCGAGATACGTCCCCTATGCAAACGTTTTTTTTCCATTTTAAGCTTTTCTATTGAGCTGCATCGCTTTCATCCTTCTCCGTCCGTGCTACTAACGCTGCATGTCCGTTCCGCGTCCGTTTCGCTTCCTCCCTGTGTCTGTTTTCCGCTGGGAGCAGATTTGAGTTGCGCGGATGCGTAGTAGATTGCCTAGCGGATATAGCAGACGCGTAACGGATGACAACGGAGTTAGAACGGATTTTCCCCGTATGCGTTGCGGATGCAGAACAGACGCGTTGGGATACATTTTCCGCTCAAAGAAAGTTTTGTGCAGCTCAAAACTTTTTGAGCGGATGAAATGTCAGTAGACGGATGCTGGACGGATAGAGAGGATAAAAAACGACGCAGAGGCAGAACGGAGCATCGCATTAACCAACGGATGGCAAGTGTTTCTCTCCGTTTTACATCCTCTTTCCATCCATTGGTGCTGTGTGACAAGGGCTTTAGAGATACAAATCACAACGCTTGATACCAGAATTGTTCCATTGTTCATTCAGAAGAACAGGAAAAATGAGAAATGGATAGGAAGAGAAGAGAAATATTCTCTTATAGAAGAGAATATTTGTAGCTCAGGGTTGAACTGTGGGGTCCTTGGTGTTCTCTGAACTGAGTTGTTTTCTTGCAACTGTTATATTACCCAACTACGTATCATCAATGCTAGAAGGAAGTGAGGTTTGCTCTCTATGTACAAGTGGTTTGTTGCTTGCCCTGTTAGTGTTGGTGTGTTTTGGGTGGTTCCTGGTAAAAACTCCAACACTGATAGGCAAACCCCTACAATAAAATCCGCTCCCTTCTTGTACTGATAATGTTACCTAGTTGGGTAATAAAATATCTGCAAGAAACAACGAAGCTCACCAAGACCTCTACCAAATTTTAATTCATAGAAGATATTTGTAGCTCAAGATTGAACTGTGGGGTTCTTAAGTGCTCTCTGAGTTTGATGATTTTCTTGCAACTCTTTCATTACCAGATGAAAGGCAAGAATAGGAACTTGATAGAATCATTCTTCATAAAGCTGCAAATTTTACAATTTTGCAATCCATATCCAATGTCCACATATATTAGACATAAACCAGGTATTTGGCATTAGAGCTGCAGAGATAATGAATATCAGTATTACACTTCATTTTGCCTAGTTCTATCCACCTTTTCCTAAGAAAACTATAGAAAATTAAAAGCAGCTATAGAATAATTGATAGAAGTATTCATTGAGAATGGATCTCCAAATTCATTCCTTGTGTTTTCTTTCCTCTTCAAATTTCTCTTACAATATTAATTCTATGACAATAAGGATAGCAGAGATTTCAGAATAACAGCAATGGTCCTGTTTTCACAAGGCCAAGATGTTTTACAACTAGTCTGGATTCATATTGGTCAATATTTTTACATTTTTTCCTGTACAAAGGCTTGTTACAAGATAATCATGAAATCTCTCTGCAAGGACATATTGACAATACAAAACCTTACTGCTAAAGACAAAGATATGAAAAGCAACCCTTGGTAATTCTAAAATTTTAGAAGCAAATTACTTTAGAAGCACATTACAGAAATTAAACTATATAATATCCCTCATGTTCTGTTTGGAAATAAGGTGCGCAAGACCGGGTTCCAACAAACAGCTCTTTTATTTAACAGCAAAGCAACTGGTAACCAAACATTGGCCCAAGCCACGGCAGCCCTTCTTATAGTCGCTTGTTTCCCGGCTTGTGGCCAATGACAGTAGTTCAAGTGTTCCCGCCGTCCGGCAGGCCAATCGGAATGGCTCCCTAGTAACCAATCTGAGAACGGCCTTCTCGGCCAATCAGTTTACGGTATTTGGAGTCTACCAAGTTCTATACACAACATCCCTCCCCCCTTGGTTTCGTCTAACGTGCGTCATGTAGTCACGCAGGTAGGTGGGGCTTTTGTGAGTCCTGGTTGACCTGCGCAGCTCAGTCTCAGCTTGGTCCTCAAGCGGTTCGGATGGGATCGCTTTCTCTCTGCGTCTTCTCCAGGGAATCTCCTGGAAGGGTGAGTCAGCCTTGCTGCTCCCGCCTGAGTCTCTCGGGCTGATTGAGGTGGCTCCGCCACTCCCTCCTAGTTTTTCTGGGCTGGTCGAGCTGGCCTGGCTGTCTCCTTCCAGGAAGGCCTCGCCTCATTCTCCTGCTCCCAGACTTCTTCTCTGGAGGTCATCTAATTGTGAGTGCT
>BHFT01031339.1:52539-87284 GCA_004320025.1 Laticauda laticaudata | reverse complement strand
GTCTATAGGGGGCATGCATAAGCGCACCAACATGCCTACCGTCCCTGTCCTATTGTTTCTTTTATTTTTCTTATATGCACCCATTTCATGTATTCATAACTATGTATATACTTTATACCTATTATTTTGTAAGCAATTGACAAATCAAATAAATAAAATAAAATAAAATAAATAAATTAGCCAATTCTCCAGGCCCAATCTGCTCATGCATTCACTGATTGGGTCATTTCCTCTGTTCAACATGCAGGAATCCAGATTCAAGCCTTCTACATTCTCTGTCCAAACATACCCAATGAAAGTGAATCCGCATCTCTCTGGGCAACCCCATTTTCCACAAGGATATTCCTTGCATTTGCTGTTCAGAAAACTACAAATTCCCCCAGTGCTAGCTAAATTTTCCTGCATGCCACAAAAGAAGCAAGGGTTGGGGTTTTGTTTTTTGGATCTCCAATTTATATCCCATGAACACAGCAGCAAAAAGCAATCGTATCAGCAATATTTAAGGCTTAGTAAGATTGAATGCGAATGTAAATGAAATTTCAGGGATTTTTCTTCCCTGGCTCTATCGTCCATGGAAAAGGTGGCCTCCAGTCAGAGACCCACAGGAGTTCTATAGTGCCTAACAATTATTTCTGGGGCTAGAGACTCAAACCCTATTAAAGACCAATAAACTGACCTCATTTAAACCAAAAGAGTTTGTAAAAATAGCAGGGATGTGTTTTTTAAGATGGAGCACAAAACAAATAGAGTCAGGATGAATGTAAAACAGCATTTCTCAACCTTGGCTGCTTTAAGACCCATGGAGTTCCAGAATTCCTTAGCCAGCATATACATTTCCTCATGCTGGCTGGGGAATTCTGGGAGCTACTTCATGTAAGTTTCTCCATGCTGAATGGCTAGAAAATAGACTAAGAAATTAAAAGTTATTGTACTAATAATGATATACTAAAATTGATTTTTGTTGAATCACTTTAATATGAATATAATCTAGTAAGATTTGGGAGTTGCCTTTAAGAATAGTTTGAAATTGAAGTAAAATTTAATGACAATGTAATAATGATATAAGAGGATATATAATGTTGACTATAACATAATATGAATGTAAACTCAATAAGAAATGTATATCAATATTATTATATGCATAAGATGTATGTACCCAACTGACACACTGTATAATTGAAAAATGGTTTTATTTGTTGTTTTTGTTATTTCTCTGTGCTGGCTGGGGTATTCTGGGAGTTACTTCATGTATGTTTCTCCATGCTAGTTGGGGAATTCTGAGAGTTGAAGCCCACCTGTCTTAAAGTTGCCAAGGTTGACAAGCTGATTGTAGATATTTAAAACCAATGGACATTCTTCACAAATCCCAGAACTTTTTCCTCTTAGTCTAGCAATGTCCTAATCCTATCTCATTCCATCACTCCAGTTCTCCAAGCATCCTGAGCCAGACATTAAGGGACTGCCATCTTCTGGATCTGACTTTTTTCTCTTTTCAGCCAATAGTGAAACGAATTATGAAGTTAGACCTGGGGAAACTAGTTTAAAAGTGCTCCTTTTTAAAGCAATAGCAAATTTCTTTTGGCTTCATTCGTCCCTTTCTTGCCCTAGCACAGACTAACGTCCCCAAGAAAAAGATTTTTGAATGAGAGAATTCTTGCATGCCAAATGCATGCTTTTTTTCATCACAATCCACCTCTTTCCCAGCCTGCTCTTCTTGTCTCTTTCCTGGGGGTGAGAAGGGGTTCTTTACCTTGACCTTGATGGCGACCCGGCCAGACATTGGGGGGAAGGTGGGGGGGGGGAGTTTGCAGGCTGCTGGACACTTTCTGGAGGGGTTCAGGCTGTCTCTGTTTCTCCTCCTCCCCCTTTTTTTCCTCCACATTTTGTTTTCATCCCGCTTCCCTGCCTTGACAAAAGGCAGCCAAGACCGGGAGGGGGAGCTTTGCCAGGCTTAAGCAAATTGACGGTGAAATTAGCGTCACCTCGCCTCTGTGTGCTAAACAAATGCACTCTGAATGAGGACGTGGGGTGGGTATATATTAGCACATGGGGATGACCTCTGTCGAGGGGTGCCTTCACCACAGCCGCTCCGGCGGGCGTGGGAAAATCAGCCGAGCCTTTTTCACAGCTGTTCTGGCCTGCCAGCCTAGCCAATCGGCAGGCCCCGGACCCCTCTTTTGGCCTGCTTCCATTGACTCTTTCAATCGCGCCCTTTCTCTCTCTCCCCCCATCATCTTTCCAAGAAAATAAAAAAAAAAAGCAAAACAAAACAAAAACCAGCGGCATTGTTCCAATGGGCCCTGGGTTGCATAGAAATCCCGCTCGCCGTGCCGGCCTGGAAAAAATGACAAGAGCAGTGGTGCCCTCAATCAATTCCCTAAGGATGCAAGGGGCCGGGCATGGGGGAGTTGGGAAGGGTTGGGAAGGGTGTGAGTGGAGAAGGGAGCCCGCCTGGCCCAGGATCCAAAAAAGGGGACTCAGCCTGGTGTTTCAGGAAACAGTGCTCAGCTTCCAAACAGGTAGTCTTCCACTTATGACACAATTGAGCCCAAAGTTTCCATTGCTAAGCGAGACAGTCAGTTGTCTGGCCTCCATTTTGTGACCTTTCCTGCCCATTTGTTACAGGAATTGCTGCAGTTGTTAAGTGAACCATTTGGACATTAAGTGAATCAGGCTTCCTTCATTGCCTTGCTGGACACAAGCCAGCTTGGAAGGTTACAAAGAAGATGGGGGTCAAGCTATTCTCCAGAGCACCTGAAGGCAGGACAAGAAGCAATGAGTGGAAACCAAACAAGGAGAGAAGCAACCGAGAACTGAGGAGAATTTTCCTGTCAGTGAAAATAATTAATCAATGGAACAACTTGCTTCTAGCATTTCTGGCTGTTCCATCACTGGAAATTTTTAAAGTAGAGATTGGGCAACCATTTGTCTGAGGTACAAGGTCTCCTGCCTGAGCAGGAGGTTGGACAAGAAGACCTCTGAGGTCCCTTCCAACTCTGTTATTCTGTTAAATGGTCATCACATGACCCCAGAGCAGTGTAACTGTCATAAATATATGCTAGTTGCCAAACATCTGAATTTTGACCATGACCATAAGGCTTCTGCAGCAGTCGTAAGTGTGAAAACAGTCATAAGTCATTTTTTTCAGTGCTATTGTAACTTTGGTCACTAAATGAATGGTTGTTAAGTCAAGGGCTGTCTGTATAGGGCACTACTAAGATATAGTCCTGCAAGATACATTCAAGCATTAAGCAAAAACTATAAAGGAATTTGCCCCCCTCTGCAAGTTAGCCAGACAAAGGTTTAAGTAAATGTTAGTAAATGTTAAATAAAACTTAAAAAAGCCAAAAGAGGTGAGATTTTGGAAAGGTCAGGAACGGACTCAAGCCTGAGGGAACTAAACAAGGCTACCATAAAAATACTCTGATAAAAAAAGAAAATTTAGGTGTTACAGCTAGTTCTCATTCAGCAGCTACAAGTGAGACCAGCAGCATAGTGGTTAAGCAAAACAGTTCCTGAGACATCATGATTTCAGGATCTCAGTTCAGCTTTCTTTTGCTCTATGGACCTGTGAAGGTTGTGAATACAAAGACTGATTGGAAATCTACTTTATCATCGTTAGACTGCAGATAGTTGCTAAAGGAGGACTGGTAGTATCTCTATATTTATTATCCCGCCCAAAACCGTTTTAGTTAGACTATCAGTTGCAATCACTTTGATGTCTCACTTGCAGGACTCCAATCAGCTAATTCATTGGCCATTGGGGTTAAGCAGGCCTTTGGTCTGATCTGAAACCTATGCTGGAGACTGTCTCAAGCACTGTAATTAGGAGACAGCCCACTTGGCATAGTGGTTAAAGCAGTGATGAAATTCAAATTTTTTTACTACCGGTTCTGTGGGCATGGCTTGGGGGCCTGGCAGGGGAAGGATACTGCAAAATCTCCATTCCCTCCCCAGCCCACTAACCTGCTTTCCAGCTCCGTTCTCCTCTGCAGGGCAACAAAAGAAGACCCAGACAATCATCTGGGGCTCGGGAGACAGAGAATAGATGGGGACGGGGCCAGTCAGAGGTGGTATTTACCGGTTCTCCGAACTGCTCAAAATTTCCGTTCCCGGTTCTCCAGAACTGGTCAGAACCTGCTGAGTATCACCTCTGGGTTAAAGTCACAGGGCAGGAACTGGGGATTGTAAATTTTAACTTGGAGCCTTAGGAAGAAGACAAGGACAAACCCTCTCTGAACATTTTGCTGAAAAAAACCCAGGGACTAGTCACAAAAAAACAAAATGAAGCACTATAAGTGATTCAAACTGAGACCTCTCTGCTCTGTGACTGCAATCTTTAACCCAGTTAGCATCTGCTGATTAATTAAAAGCAGACTTTACCACACCAAATAAACAGCAATAAAACATCAGCCCTAGAAATGTCAATCTACTTGCTTTAGGATTGAAAAGGATTCCTGTTCTTAAACAAATGGGCCTAGCCACAATATTCAGCACTTGATAAAAAGTCCGTCATAGCAAAATCAGAATTCTGCTCATCACTCAGGGCCTTCAGGCAGGGGTGGGATTCTACCAGTTCCCACCTAGAAGAAATTACTGGCCTAATCCTGCAAGGAAGGCAGGAAGGAAACATTCTGGTGTTGCTTACAGAAACTGCCTCTCTGTTAACCCTTATTACATTCTTGGCAGGACTAGACTTCCTATCTCAGGAACGTCTCTGGAGTTTTTCTTCCCTCCTTTGCTGGTACTTTGCTTGTGTGGATGACCATTCAAAGTTACAATGGCACTGAAAAAAGTGACGTATGACCATTTTTCACACTTACGACTGTTGCAGCATCCCCAGTCATGAAAGGCCAGGCAAGGAGATGCGTGCCTCTATGTGAGTGATATTAAGTTGACCACGCCCAGCCAATAACATGACCACCAAGCCACGTCTACCCAGTCACATGATCACCAAGACAGGCCCACCAATTAAGCCATACTCACAGAATCAGTTGTTAAAAAAAAATGAATCCCACCCCTGCCGCTCACCCTCTTTTTCCTCCCTTCCCTGTCTTCTGCAACTTGCTCAAAATTGACTTAGTGAACCATTTGGCATGAGAAGAAAGTTGGCATGGCTTACCATGCTATGTAAAAAGAAGATGAGTCCCACCAATGTTGTATCATCTGCAAATTTAGCAATGGTATTACTACCCTGAGTGGGAATGCAGTCATGCACATAAAGAGTATAGAGTAAGAGACTCAGCACGCAACCCTGTGGTGTACCAGTGTTAAGAATAAGGGCTGAAGAGGTATGATTACCTAATCTGACCCTCTGTGAGTGGCCAGACAGGAAATCCATAATCCAAAGGCAGATTGAATAAGAAAGTCCGAGGTCCAGAAGTTTAGACACTAGTCTATGTGGAAGAATTGTGTTAAATGCAGAACTAAAATCTACAAAAAGCATCCTCACAAAGCCCTCCCGCTGTTCTAGATGAGTCAGAGCAGTGTGAAGAGTGATGGCTATAGCGTCCTCTGTAGATCTATTTCTATCTATTTGTCCTTGTAGAAGCTTTTAAAATGGCAGTTCTGGGCTCCTTCCCAAATTTTATTTATTTTTACTAATTGCCAAACTCTAGCTGTGCTGCAGAATCTACTTCAGCTGCAGATCCTACTTTTAAGTAGGGGGTTGGACTAGATGACCTCCAAGGTACAGTTGAAACAGCAAGCACTTAAAGTCCTCATATTCTGATTTCACAGGAATCTGGACACGTAGAAGCAAAATACTGTTGACAGGTGACAGATTTTCCCCCCTTCTCCTTTATTAATTTTTCACTCTGCCAGCAATTACTATTCTGAGATAAATCACCACTCAGATGAGATGTTAGCCAGCATGGCTAAGAGCCAAAACTAGACCTGCCCACTGGGAAAGCCTTAAATTCTTATCTAAAGGCTCTCTAGTCCAACCCCCTGCCCAGGCAGGAAGCATACCATTTCAGACAAATGGTTATCCAATTTCCTCTTAAAAACTTCCAGTGTTGGAGCATTCACAACTTTTGGAGGCAACTTGTTCCACTGATCAATTGTTCTGTCAGGAAATTTCTCCTCAGTTCTAAGTTGCTTTTCTCCTTGATTCTATCCATTGCTTCTTATCCTGCCCTCAGGTGCTTTGGAGAATAGCTTGACTCCCTCTCCTTTAGATATTGGAACACTGCTATCTTGTCACCCCTAATCCTTCTTTTCATTAAATTACGCACTACCCAATTCCAGCAACTGTTCCTTATATGTTTTAGCCTCCAATCCCCTAATCATCTTTGTTGCTCTTCTTTGCACTCTTTCTAGAGCAGGGGTATTAAACTGGAGGTCCATGGGCTGGATTCGTCACGCATAGGCCATGCCCACCCCAGCTCCGCGAAGGCCAAAAATGTCACGATACATCACATGACATCGATATGCCATGGCAAGTTTTACCCTCATGTTCTCGAGTCTCAACATCTTCTTTTTACATTGTGGTGACCAAAACATATTTATTTTAAGTTATCTGGATCTTCTTCCAGGTGTTTCCTTCCTGATGATTTGGAGGCTTCTTGATGTCAAGACTTGAACCCAGGGCCTTCTGTATTGGCACTGGCCACCCCCATCGCTGCTTTCCAATTTTCCCCCCACCATAGCTGAAATCTAGCCCTACGCATAATTGCTGAAATGGAAAAATGATAGGTGACCTCTCTCTGAGTAGCTTGAACTGCGAGGTGGTGGAAAATCAATTTGAGAGAGAGAGAGAAAGAGAAAGAGGGAGGGAGGGAGGGAGAGAGAGAAAGAGAAAGAGAAAGAGAGAGAGAAAGAGAGAGAGAAAGAGAGAGAGAAAGAGAGGGAGAAAGAGAAAGAGAGAAATAATGGCATCTGTAGCCAGACAAGACTGAGAGGAATGGCTGGCGCAGTTTATATGGATAGTCCCCAACTTACAGACCTTCATTTAGTGACCATTCAAAGTTACAACAGCACTGACAAATGTGACTTACCATCAGTGCAGCATGTCCACGTTCACGTGATCAAAATTTGATTGATTGGCATTTGTGTTCACTATTGTTGCAATGTCCATAAAATAAAATAAAATAAAATAAATATCAGAAAGGATTGGACCCAAACTTGCCTTTATAACCTGTTTCCAAGCATTTGTTTTACCCAGCATGGAGATAATTGTCTAGAAATTATGGTCTCCATTGTCGAGCTCCTTGCAAGTTTGAGGTAGAGGTTGGGTATGTTTTACTAGGTAACCAGACAGGAAACACGCTAGATCAGGGGTCTCCAACCTTGGCAACTTTATGACTTTTGGACTTCAACTCCCAGAATTCCTCAGCCAACAAAGCTGACTGAGGAATTCTGGGAGTTGAAGTCCACCAGTCTTAAAGTTGCTAAGGTTGGAGAGCCCTGCGCGAGATGGGCTAATTCTACCTTATAGGACAGCGGTGGCAACCTCAACTTCATTGAGGGCCACATCAGGGCTGTGGTTGACCTCACGGGGGCTGGGTGGGCGTGACCAGCTGAGTGGACGTGGACAGCTTGATGCCATTCCCCAAACTGCTGGCATTTTTCCTCTTTACATTGGGCCTCGAGTTTGAAACCCCTCAATTCACAACTGTTCGTTTAGTGACTATTTCAGGTTACAACAGCACTGAAAAAAATGACTTATGAACATTTTTCACACTTACAACCACTGCAGCAGCCCCATGGTTACATGATCAAAATTCAAACGCTTGGCAACTGGCACTGACACAATTGTAGTATCCCGCGGTCATGTGATCAATTTTTGTGACCTTCTGACAAGCAGAGTCAATGGGAAAGGCAGATTCATGTGGCAGCCATGTTAATAACTGAACAGCTGCAGTGATTCAATAAACAACTGTGCCAAGAAAAGTTGTAAAATGGGGACAAAACACGTAACAAATTGTCTCGCTTAGCAACAGAAATGTTGACCTTAAACATTTTGGGAGCAAAAAAAGACAAAATAATGTCCACCTCCACAGATTGAAGCTCTGCCCCTTTTATATGCATTGATGCATCTAAAAAAAGTGAAACTTCCATTAGGAAAGGAGTGGACACCATCTTGATTTTTTTTTTAACCTCAATCAGGGACGCCCACAGAACTCACCTGAAGACGTGGCCCTTCTGTGTGCGAAAGCAACACAGTTGCCTCTTTCCCTTCTTGCCAGTTTTCTCTATTTATCCACACAACCATCATTTGTTCCAGGCCAACAAGCTACGAATATTTGATTAACGAGAGAAGCTTCTCATTGTGCTAGAAATTAGGAGAGATTTCCTGACAGTGACAACAATTAATCAGTGGGACGTGTTGCCTCCAGAAGTTGGGTGCTCCATCACTGGAGATTTCCAAGAGATTGGACAGCCATTTGTCTGAAATTGTATAGGGTTTCCTGCCTAAGCAGGGGTTGGATTAGAAGACCTCCAAGGTCCCTTCTAACTCTGTTATTCTGTTTTTAATCTCAATTCTGGATTTTAGGCATATTTTTGTCTTTACTGTTTTATATTCTTTCAAGGGTTTTTTTGAGAACCAGTTTGGTGTAGTGGTAAAGACATCAGGGTAGGAACTGGGAGAATGTGAGGTCCTTTCCAACTGGTATTCTGTTACATTATATAGATCTGAACTCAAACCTCAGTGAGAAAAAGGCCTGAAGAAATTTGACAGCTCTGGGCGAACTCCCACCACTTTAAGACAGGGGTTTGGCATTCCTTAGTATTCACGCTCTCTTCTGCCACATTTCCTGATGAAGATGGCCATTTGTTGGGCTGACATCCTGTTGAAGGAAGTGTATTCAAGCTTACAGTGTTCCAGCCCTAATTTTTTTTCCTCACAGATATGCAACAGAGCATTGAAGTGTGAGGGTCTTATACATAAGCTATCATACATGATAGCTGGAGGCCATTAGCCATCATAGGCCATTGAGCAAACAGCAGTTGGTTCCTATTGATGCAACTAAGCTGGAATATACCAAATATTTTCAAATATATTTAAAGTCCCGCAAAGCAATTACACTCTAACCTAAAGGACAATAACTGAAGCTTGGTTGGTCTTGAAATTCTAAGCAGAGTCAGACCTGGTTAAGGTCTGGATGGGAGACAACCAGGAAACTCTAGGCTTTCTAGAGTGGACATTCATTGTATAAACCAGAAGAAGTCAATTGCAAATTGCTTCCGTATTGTGACCAAGAAAAATGCAGAAAATTTTCTCCTTAGTTCTAGGTTGGTTGTCTCCTTGATTAGTTTCCATCTGTAGGAAGTTAGCACCCACCCCTCTCCTAGAAAATGGAAATAGCCTAGAAAATATTAAAGAGGCAGAATATTTCCTCTAGAAAGAGTAGAAACTCAGAAGCAGAAACTCACCCCAGAAGCAGAATCTCACCTCCACCTTTGTTAATGGTTGGGCCATTAAGGCCTGGGCCAGAATATTTTACATAACAAGGAACTCCAGATAAAGCTATAGTAATTGCCAAAAGCCCTTTCACCCAGCAAGGCGAGACCAAGCCTGGAACTCAGGACAACCTGCAAAGCTGCCCCTGGGAGTCTGACAACCAATTAGAATACAAACTCCAATTCAAATCCCAACAGAGGGTATAAAACCCAGACACTCTCAGCACTTCAGTCCTTTGTTTCTTGATTTCTTCTCACCTTGAAGCATGTGATCACCCTTCTCTGGAGCTCCAGGCCATGTGGTCCTGTCCACCATTAAACCTCCCAAGCAGCCTCCATGTTTCCAGTGTCTTTTTCCCCACTTGGAACTGAACCCAGAAGGATATTTCTTTCAACACCTCCATTGCTTCTTGTCCTGTCTTCAAGTGCTTTAGAAATTTGCAGATATGTTCCTGCAGAATTCCAGGAGTTGACTTATCTTGACAGTTTTTATTTTATAAACAGTTCACCAGAAATGCTGACAAGCCTAGCATGAAAAAGTCATACTGTATAGGAAGTTTTGAAAGAATGTTAATAAAGCAAAGTTTACTGCAAAAGGCTCAAGGAAAATAATGGGCTATGCACTGTCACACCCTGATCCCAGATTACAAAATATGTGAGGAAGAAAATGTAGAACAAGAGATGAGAATTTTCTTGTTTCTTTAAAAAAAAATCAACAATTATTACTGCGTTCTAGGTAGGACAGGAAGTGCTTTTTTTTAATTGCAAATTTCACATAGTGAGCAATATGCGGGTTAATTTCCAGTTTTTATTGTCAAGTTCAGCCAAACATGTTTTTAAAAAATGTTTACAATTTTTCTCAAGATACACAATGTGGGCAAATAATCAGCAGCCTGGTGATTAATTTTATTTATTATTTTCATGAATATTAACAATTTAGCGGTGCTCTTTTTCAACATAGAAATGTGTACATGTTCTTGGAGATTCACTGCGAGATTTAGAGGACTACATATTTCAAATGAGAATTGGGAAGACGACCTTCCTGCCTTGATTTAAAAATGCTAAATTACATAAGTTTGAATTCAAAAGCAATTTTGAATTTTCTCCCTGTCTCTAATTTGAGAGGGTGTGAGTTATCCACGGGGTAGTTGTTGTGCCCTGCTTTTAAAAAATCTCTTTGTATTTTAAGCCAAATTTGTGATAGGAAATTAAAGCTGTCGTGTCTTTTTCTCTCTTTCTGCCATTCATCATTGGAATAACCACTCTGGCTAAATTTCACCAACAAAATAGGAAAGAATTTGAATCCTATCACTCTGGATAAGTCCAACAATTTGCAGAGTTCCTAATTGGTGTTAAAATAACTTGCAGTTAAAAATATTCAAATGCAGGAAAAATCAATAGTGCAATAATACATGGTATAAAGTAAATCAGAAGAGGAAACACAATTGAAATAAATTTAATAAATATAAATAAATAAATATGTATTGAATATGTCTTTTGGGAATGCTCAGTTGGAATATTGCTTGTTTTCTATCATTAGCACCTCTACCCCCACAAATAAATGATCCAATAGCTAAATACTACCGGCATGTCCAATCCTGGACATTTCTATTAAAGAAATTTTATGTTTTCTGGAGTTCCCTTCTGGACAAGTGGGCACAAGACTAAAACCTAATCAAACACAAAGGAACAATTATCATGTCTGTTCTTGCCAAACGTGAATTCCTGCCTGGTTAGAACTAGAAGAGAAGGACTGATTATTTTGGACATATCTGTTATTGGCTTCCTTTTGCAAAGCTCAAAATCCAAAGAAGTTTATTTATTTATTTGATTTGTCAATTGCTTACAAGATGATATAAGTATAAACATGAGTAAGAATACAGTAAATAGTTACGAATAAATGGGGACAATAGGACAGGGACAGTAAGCATTAAAAGTTCTGCGTTAAAGGTACAGCGAGTGCCAAAGTGCCAATGTTTCAGCGCTCTGGTCTGCGGGTCCTTTTTTAAAAACAGGGAGCAAGGGAGATAAAAAAAGATTTTAGAACAGCTTGCAGAACACAGCACTTTTGAAGAAAGGCAGAATAGAGATTCATCGGTTTCAATTAGAAAAATCGATGAATCAAAAAGACAACCTCCCCCAAAAAATTTTTTTAATGTTTTATACATTTAGATTCCTGCCTTCCCATTTTGCATGTACTTTACATATCTGTATATATTATATTTACCTTTGCAGAAAAAGAAAGAAAGATAGAATTATGTTGGAAGAGAAGTAGTGTAAACATAGGCTACAAAGTCTCTTTGGGAAATGGAGAGGCTAGGATGGAAGTGAGAATTATTTACACTTCAAATTAACTACTAATTTATTTAGGGAACAGGCAGCTATTAGTCAATATGGTTATATATTTGGGACAGGTGAATCTGTCAAGATTAGTTTCTCACTTTTTCATGTCTACTTGCCAATGTTGGTTTCCCCTCAATGTTTTATCTGTTCCATTTATACATTCAATTTATCCATTATTCTGTACTAAGCTGACAATTTTAATAAGTTTGCCCTGAAGTTTATAGTCACTTTTGTGCACCTTTTTCCAAAGGTACACACTCTTCAGAGCAATTTTTCCTAAAGTGTTGCACATATTTTTACATGACTACTGGTATGGGCAGCGGAACATGGAATGTTTCCTAATATACATTTTAAAAATGTGTGAACTGCGCTGCGAATTTGGAAGGACGAATTTTGTATTTGTCTGGATGTATGAAGTTAGATCGACTCGTATTTAAGGGGAATTAAAAAGATTCTTCCCTCTCTCCCTGACTCCATTAAATACTGCATGCAACATCTGAAAAAAAGACTTTATATATTCTGGAGTATTCCCCTCATACCCTGATTAGGGGCTTCCTAGAGTTTATAAAGATTGGTAATGATCAAACTAGAATACTAGATTGAGGGATTCTTGGTGCTCTCTGAACTTGGTTGCTTTCTTGCAAATGAAGGACCCTGAGCTACAAAAATGCTCCTTTATCAGTACAATACTAGATTAGGTAAGTGTTTGGAGGAACAGGAAATCTAGTGATTTAAAAAGCAGCACTCATGTAATTTTCAGTGAAACACTGCAAAAAAAATTGAATGCATCACCCTGTCAACACCCCATCAAAAGAATCCTGGACCTTCCTTGCTGTTTGGTGTGTTATTTGATTAATGTAAGTCTCAATAAAACACTGAACCTGAGGTTATAAAAACGCTTGATTTTATTTTAGATGGTTTTTTTTTAAATCCCACCTTTATTATCTGTATAAATAACTCAAGAGGGTGAACATATCTAATTCTCCTTCCTATTTTTCCCACAACAACAATCCTGTGAGGTGGATTTGGCTGAGAGAGGACCAAAAACACCCAGCTAAATTTCATGCTTAGAGAGGGAGTACAACTCACAGTCTCCCAGTGATTGGTCCAAAGTACCCAGGTGGCTTTTATACCTAAAGCCAGACTAGAATTCACAGAGTTTCCCAGTTTCTAACCTTCTGCTTTAACCGCTACACCAAACTGGCTCTTATTTTCCCTTGTAACTTCTGATTGTGTAGAAACAATATGGATTGGTATATTAATTTTAACCACTCATTACTTGATTTTTTTTTTACAAAACACCTTCATTTCTAAGATAATATCAGGCAGGCTGAAATCTATTCCTGAGCCTTGTCATAAGGTTGGTTCATGGAAAGCCTGCAACATTTCCAAAGCAGGAAAAGTCTAAACTGGTTTAGAAACACTGATTCTCACAGCAGTGAGAATATTTTTCTGGTTGGATTATGGGTGTAAAGTAGCTCATTGATTGACTGATTGATTGATTGGAAACATATACATATTATTAGTTAGTTGGCAGCAACTTTTCATTGCTTCCAATCGTTTGTATCCCAATATACAGATAATCCTCAACTTACAATCACAATTGTGCCCAAAATTTCTGCCTAGAGTTTTTGTTTCTGTTGAGAGTGAGAGAGTTGTTGTGAACTTTGACTCATTTTAAGACCTTTCTTGCCACAGTTGTTAAGTGAACCACTGCAGTTGTTAAGTTAGTAGCACAGTTGTTAAGGGACTCTGGCGTCCCCATTCATTTTGCTTATCAGAAGGTTGCAAAAGCTGATCACATGACATTGCAACCATCATAAATATGAGTGAGTTTAGCCAGTGTCTAAATTTTGATAATGTGACCATGGAGATGCTGCAACAGTTGTAAGTGTGAAAAAACAGTTATAGGTTGCTTTTTTTCAGTGCCTTTGTAACTTCGAAAGGTCACTAAATGAACTTTGCAAGTCAAGGACTACCTGTAATCTGAATTTTATTCATCTAGTGGTGAGTGACTGTTTGAGGCCGAAGGAATTTCCAACAATTTTCTCTAGCAACCCAGTTCAAAGGCAACAGTTTTCCATTGTTCAGACTTTCACAGCCATCTTTAACAACTCGGAAAGAAAAACTCTTAGCCTACCCCTACCCATGCTGGGTCTCAAGCCTCAATCATTAAAACCTGGGATTTCTAGGGGGGAAAATGCTAAATTCCGAGACTGGAATATTTTTCTATGTTCTTTGAAGAAAATCTTACAAATTATCTGGAAAGGTGTGGTATGCCAAGGTACAAAACCTATTTTCTAAAAGAGAAATGAAGGACATTTGTGGAACTAAGACCTTAATAATATAATTGCTTGTAAGATGCTTTTCCTGACTCTGTTGCTTTCCTGCAGAAACTTTTCCCTTCTTCTCTCAGCCTAAAAGTAGCTGCTTAACAAACCTGTGCTTCTAGTCCCTAAGAAAATATTATCCAAGATCACAAAGCTGTAAATGAAGATGTGAAGAAGTTATACTCTTTGCATAAAAGGAGTTACGTTAATAGTGGTGAATATTCCAGTTTGGTTTGGAATTATCAGGACAATAAGAGCAAACAAAGAATGTCAGCAAAATGCAACAAAACAAAACACTGGTTTATCCATTCTGAAGCATCCATTCTACCTTGAAATAGTGAAATGCTGAATTCCAATAAAAAACAAACGCAAACACAATTCTGCCTAATTAGATTTTTGCTCCTTGTTGGATGGATTCATCACCTGTTTATGCTTTGGATCAGCATCATTCAGGCTTTTAAGTTTTTCACTGCCCTTGCAAACATGTCTTGTCAAACTTAAGGACTAGGAACTTTAAAAAAGGACTCCAATGGCTATATTAAAATGCCCACTATTCCCTGTTGTTTTTATCGTGAACATACTGGTTTTACACCGTATAAATGAATAAAATGGCAAATCCACAAAACTCTCTGAGCTTAATTCAAACAATTGAAGGATATTTGGAAACCAACCTACCTATCCCAGGTTTAGCTCGAAGATGCTGCACTTGCTATGTTGCAGTGAACAGGCTGCCAGTAAAGACAAAGCCAGCCGAAATCAGAACAACCCCTCACCAGGTCCCCGTTTCCCACAGTAACCAGCCACTTTTCATTTGCCCCCATCAGCTAAACTTATATATTGACTGTTCCCAAGGCTTGCTGGGGAATTCTGGGAGTTGAAGCTCACCCATCTTAAAATTGCTGAGGTGGAGAAACACAGTTTTACAAGCTTTTTGGGGGAGGGGATTTCTTTTGGCTAGGATAAGACTTCAGCCCTTTCCCAGTTGCAGAATCTTCTCAATGTATTTTTGAGCCACTAGAAAACCTGAAATGAATTGCTCCACTCCCTTAGTCTGTTTAGTATCAGCCACCGCCCATTTTCCCTAGACTGCAAAGATTTTTCCCTCTTGGTGTGGATGTCCTCAGAAATTATCGGAATAAGCTGGAAAAAAAACCCACGTTATTCCTGGCCCAGCTAAAGACAACATAAACCCGCTCTCATTCTTTCACTGAAGATGAACGTCAGGGGACATGGGAGAAATAAGTGGGGTCAGTGTGTAATTGTGTCACGATTAAATGCATATTAATGCATGGGTCTTTGACATATAAGCCAAAATCTTGACTCTCGGGCTAAGCCCTCCACCCACCAGTAATAATGTAGAAGATTATGGGTTTTTGAAGTTAGAATACGGACTGTAGTTCAAGCGTGGAAGAACAAAGCTAGGAATTTGAGATCATGAATATGTAAAGTCAAATGGTTTAATGTCAAGGAATAGAACTGTGGATTTTTGCTCATAAGAAAAATAAAATATCTATGCTGAGACCTGTCTGCTGGCCTGTGTGCTGGCCTGCTCTGGATAGTGAGATGGAGAGGGGCACATACATTAAATAAATAAATAAAATAAAATCCTAAGAGCCGTTATACCTGGGTTGTTAAAATCTGGATAACACTAGATGGCAGCTAAAGGCTCGTGTTTTCAATATCTCTTTGGTGATCATTGAATTTTTGCAAGCCAGGTACAGTAGGGAAGCCCTCAGCATCTCCAACCTCATGCGCTCCAAGGATCATAGGCAATCCTCTAGGATCCCAGGTGGATCTTGACCAGCTCTACTAACAACTTGAGATCCTTTCAAGGAAAGCTGTTTAGGGATTCAGCCTGAGGCTGTCTGCTTGTCAAGGTTGGCGGTAACAGACTGAGCTATGGTTCCTTTGGGTGGCTCTATGAGGTTGCCATGTGCTAGGAGGAAACATTGGTCTCTCTCAGTCCAGGGGTAATCCAGGGGTCTGCCTATTCTCCAAGGAGAACTCCATCTGGTTGATGAGAAGCAGCCCAAAAAAGACCTATTAAATATAAATGGCTCGATAAGAGTTATGCAGCCAGACCTGTCCAGTATTAGGTTTTATAGGCCATCAAGAAAGCATCAATTTATGGGACAATATTATTGCTAGAACAAAGTGGATGAGAAAGTAAGAAATGAGGAACCAGCCATAACTAGTCAGTAACTTGTGATGACTAGGCAGCAACTAATCAGTAACAGTAGTCAGTTGTACCTTATGATTCTTGACTCTTGACGAATGTATCTTTTCTTTTATATACACTGAGAGCATATGCACCAAGACAAATTCCTTGTGTGTCCAATCACACTTGGCCAATAAAGAATTCTATTCTATTCTAACTCACCAACAGACTGTTGGAGAACTCCAGCAAGAGATGTCCATACATGACTGAAGATAGTTTTCGTTGGAAATGCCACTGTTGACCCTACAGTTGTGAATACTTGTGTGTTCTCTCTATCCCTTTCTTGTGGGCTTCTCAAATCCCACAAAACACCTAAATCATGGAGAAGCTACGATCCTCCTGTGCATTTTGAATTAATCCTTGGCAACCACAAATTGCAGGCAAGCAGCATTGTCATGACAGACTGTACTTGATTTCTATTCAGAATGATATGGCTTAAGCCGTATATTTTGGGTTTTTTTTAAAGATTGTGTTGTGGGTTTTTTTCATCCAAAGTTTGGAAAAAGATTGGAATTGGAAAAGATTCCAAACTCAATCAATCGAGAAAGATGTTTTTGAATGAGGTAAGGTTTAAAAATGTGCTTGAAAAGAACATTGAAAGAGATTTTATGGAGGTATCATCACCTTCCTGGCTGGAGCCAAATCTTGTCAAATTTTCATCTGCAAAGAACAAAGTCTAAAGCAATTTTCAAAACTTCCTCTGGTGTCTAGGAAGTTATTCAAAAGGCAGTAGGAAGATTCTGGTAGAAGATTTCAGCAGCCTTTACAAATTTCTTCATAAACAAAATAGAAGAAATGGAGACATTAGGGGTAAAAAATTTAAACATGAAAACTTATAAAATTGAACAATGTTATAACTGTCTAAATATAAACTATCTCAGCAGGTGGCTGAACGCCCAGGTTTTACAAATTGGCCTTCAAATCTGGCACGTTCCAATGATCTTATAGCCCTCGGGGTAAGAAAGAGAACAAAAAGCAGCAACTTAAACACGCATTTCAACATTAATGGCAAGTAACTCACAGATCTGGCCAGGTCAAAGATGTGAATATTTCACTTGACTAATGAATAGTATCTGTGTAGGGATTTTTAAAAAAATTATTATTAATTTGCTCAGATCTTCATAAATGAGATAGGTCTTTTGTAAAGTGGAGAAAATACCAGATTTAAAAAACTAAATCACAATCAAAAAGTGAAAAGAAGATCCCTCTATCCCCAGGAAGCTGGTTTGGAGATGAATTTAGAGTGTTTTCAGGTGGTGTCGTTGTGGCAGCTGAATCTAGTGCTTCCACCACCTTTCCCCACCAGCCTGCATGCGTCCGTATGCACAAACGCATGGAGTAAATCCCTTATGAAATTCCATTTGAGCTTTCTCTGCCAGGAAAGAATGAAATAACCTTCTGTTTTGGTCTCCCCTTCACACGATCTGCCAACCTTGCTGCAGGAAGAGACCGAAGCAAACATGGCAACTGGGAGACAATCAGCAGAAGAGTGGGGCGGTTTATACATTCGGTTCTCTAGCTTTATGATATCAGATACACTCATACAGCTAGATAACCAAAGAGAAAAACCGGCCCTGTGGACTGTAGGCCTCCTTACACCTCCCGCGGTACCTTTCACACAATAGAGAGGGATACCTACGTGCACACTCCTCACTAAGTGACTGGGATGGAGGGTGTTTTCAGATCTGAGAACCGAGAAGGGTGACTGAGAAACAAAACATCTCCCAGGGCATTTTATTCCAGGGCTGGCACAAATGCCAGGGACATTAAAAGGCACACACAATGCCCTGGTCATCTGAATTAGTACAGGCTGGCTGTAAAAAATACCTGAATCTTTGCACACAAATGCACACAAGCTGGGCCAACTGCCACAGTTTTGCATATTTCTCCTGACTCCCATCTCAAAAAATTACCCTTGCTGTTGCTTGATTCTCGGTTGCAGACCCTTTTTAATCGTTATTTCATATTCCCTTTCCATATCATGTCTTCGATTAATGCTTGATGTTGAGTCATGACATTCAGCGCACCCTTTTCCTCTTAAATGGATCACCCAGAGGCCAGAACTCCCTCTTTCTTCTCCTCATCCATATCCTCCTACTTGGATATTTTTAATAGGATGGTCTTTTATTAGAGGAGGGGTAGGGGAGAATAATTTGCCCCTGAGAAGCGGTCAGATTTTAAATTGTAACAAATCAACAAGAATGGGTTTTGTTTTATACCCTTTCAAAATCTTGCATTCTCCCTTTCTTTGCATTGTTTATTATTGGTCGCTATGCCTAACCTCTTTTTTTTTTTTTGCAAAATTTTATTTTCATTTGGGTAGATTTAAGCAATTCAGCCTGGTGACCGTAAGCAATAAATGATAAGGAAGATTTCTTTTCCTGGTATCTCAGATGGTCTACCAATATCTGCCCTAGGGAAGGTCTGTGAAGGGAAGAATTAAATTTCTAAGGATATTCTAGTCTAAATATTCATTCATTCATTCAGATATTGGTGGTTGGTTGGTGGGTGTCCCCTGCTTCTATCCCAGACTGATGGATGAAACTTCTCTCTCAGTCCACAGGAAAAAATGATTTGAATTGCACAAGAATATCTGCAACATGTTTGCCATGATTTGGCAAACCACAATGGCCTATGTAAATAGATTTTTAAGCTGTAACATGAAGTGGGCTTGCCTCAACTCCAGTGGTGGTTTGTTAAAGGCCTGCCATGGGAAACAAACAAACATAAAATTGAAGCGAATTTTCAAAAAATGCCCTACTAAAGATCTAAGGGTTCTCAAGGGTGCATATATAGACACTGAAGTTTTCCACAGGACATTTCTTTTCTGTTAAACAGGGGATCTACTGAAAGACATTTCCAAATTGGAAGGAGGGTTTGTGTAAAAAATCACAACTCTTCCTGCTTTTAAAAGGAGCGACAGAATAAGTTATTCTCCCAATTGGTTCAGCAGCCACCAGATCGGAGAGTGCCTTTACCAAGGCAGTTCATTCAAGCGGAAAATGTTAGGATTTTTTCCTTCTTTCACTAAATACATACACACACCCCTTTTAATGTACCCAACATTACTAGTGGTGGATTCTCCCTTTCCTTTCTGCAGTTTATCAAAATAGCCAAACCTGCTAACTTTTAACAAAAAGCAAACTACATTCCCAAATAAATATAATTAAGAATATTTGGACATTTATCCTTCATTTCCCATAGAAACAAAGTTTCAGAGATCAGACACAGAGACGTATTTCCAAAACTGGATAGGTTAAAAAAATGGAACTGACATCTTGTGTTCTAATAAACTTCTAACAGTTGTGTGCATTTATATATTTTTAAAAATGTATTCTTCTGGCAAAATGTAGCTATAGAAATCTAAGCAGATGGCTAGCATTTTACAGTGTGCTTGCTGAATTAATCAACTTCACAAATGCATACTTCACGTTTCTTGCATGAGGTTCAAACTATGACAAGAAAAATGAAAATTTAAAGAAACAAATATAACCTCAGGCTACATCAGGCCAGTCAATCATGTTTCAGTTATTATCTTTCTCTTTCTTTCAAAACTAACTTCCAGTTAAAATTTCACCAACACAAGAACCAACTCTTTTCTTGCTTTGTAAAGTCACTTATTCCAGTCCTCCAAAATATACATAAGACAACCTTATTCAATGTAGTTAAAAAAAAACTTCTACTTACTCGCTTTTGTGTTTCTCCTCTGTTGTGAAGTTGTTGTTTTTTTAAACAAAAACCAAATTATTTAAATAGAGCACTTTCTCCCCCCAGCTTTCCAAAGAGGAGCAAAAGGAAGAGGAGAGAGAGGAAAAAGGCAAAAATAGAAATATTGAAAGAAGATAAAAGAAATCTTTGCTAACTTTCTTTCTTTTTTTTTTTTTTTTTGGAATATAACTGTTAGCACCGTAGGTCAAGCGCTCCAGTCCCTAAATGACTGCAAGTTTTCCACCAGCTCTTCTCAAAACATGATTGATTCAAACGGCTTCGTTTGGAATAAGGGGGGGCGGGAAGGGGGGGGCGACTTCAGCCTGGGAAAAAAAAGAGGGTGTGATGGGGGCAGCAGTATTGAAATAAAGGGACAATGCCAGACTGGGACAAGACGGCAGTCTTTCTATGTGGGACAGCCAGACAGGGTCAGAGGTCACCTTCCAAAGCCACTGATGATGTCACTGCCATGTGGGGATAGATATCGTGACACGGGTGAACAGGTTTCCATGGAATTGGTCCAAGTTAGAGGTCTGGGTTAACACCCCCCCCCCTCAATTCTACCCATAGAATCAGGCTGCTCCTCCTCCCCACACCTCCCCACCCAGTCCCCTCTTTTCTGTCCAGCTTGGATCTCCCTTGCTTTTAAACCCAGTTTCCAGGAACAAAGTCTCTTTAAAAGGCAAGCAGCATCAGCAATGAAGGAATACAAAGCTTTTAACTTGCTTATTAGTTTTATTTATTTATTTATATCCCGCTTTATTGTTTTTACAAAAAGTCAAGGTGGAGAATGTATCTTCCTCCTCTTATTTTCCCTATAATAACCCTGTAAGGTGAGTTGGGCTGAGAAAAAAGGACTGGCTCAAGGTCACTCATCTGGTTTTAGCAATAGTAATAGTACTTAGTACTATAGTACTTATACCACTTCACAGTGCATTTACAGCTCTCTCTAAACTGTTTACAGAGCCAGCCTATTGCCCCCAACAATCTGGGTCCTCATTTTACCGACCTCGGAATGATGAAAAGTTGAGTCAATCTTGAGCCAGTGGGACTTGAACTGCCGAACTGTAGTCAGCAGTCAGCAGAAATACCCTGCAGGACTGCACTCTAACCACTGTGCCACAACAGCTCTTGCGCCTTTCCTGCCTAAGGCGGAACTACAATTCACAGTCTCTTGGTCATTGACCAAAGTCACCCAGCTGGCTTTCCTGCCAAAGGCAGGACTAGAACTCACAGTCTCTTGGTCATTGACCAAAGTCACCCAGCTGGCTTTCCTGCCTAAGGTGGAACTAGAACTCACAGTCTCCCAGTTTCTAGTTTCGTTCCTTAGCTACTAGACTAAACTGGCTCTAGGTCCATTAAGAGTTACCAGAGATATCAACGTATCTACAGCTATTTCTTGACTTACAACCATTTGTTTAGTGACCGTTTGAAGTTACAACAGCACGTCATTGTGATCAATCCCTGCACTTATGACTGTCGCAGAATCCCCATGGTCACATGATAAAAAATTTGTGTGCTTGGCAACTGGCATATATTTACAATGGTTGCAGCATCTTCGGGTCACGTAATCAACACTTGCGACCTTCCCCACCTGCTTCCAACCAGCAAGGTCAATGGGGGGAAACAGATTCGCTTAACAACCACACGATTCACTTAACAACTATGGCAAAAAGGCTGTAAAATGGGGAAAGACTCACTTAACATCTGCCTTGCTTGGCAATAGAAATGTGGTCATAAGTTGAGGACTACCTGTATTCTTTTTGTTGTTGAATTATGAACAATTCTGAGACACAACCTGGATAAGTCCCTGCAATTTCATTTTCAGAAGTAGCTTGCAAGTACCTCCTTTTAAGGGCCAAGAGAAAGTGACTGGCCCAAGGTCACCCAGCTGACTTTGGGCCTAAGGCGGGTCTAGAACTCATTCATGGTCTCTTGCTTTCCAGCCTGATGCCTTAACCCAAGGATCTTCAAACTTGGCAAGTTTAAGACTTGTGGACTTCAACTCCCAGAATTCCTGAGCTAACGTGACTGGGGGAGGAATTCTGGAAGTTGAGGTCCACCAAGTCTTAAAGCTGTCAAATGTGAAGTCCCCTGCCTTAACCATTACACCAAACTGCCTTTTATACCTTTTAAAAAACTTTGTCCCAAGACTTGTCTCCAGAAATTGTGAATGCTCCAACCATGGAAGCTTTTAAAAAGATGTTGGATAACCATTTGTCTGAAGTAGTGTAGGCTTTCCTGCCTAAACAGGGGGTTGGACTAGAAGACCTCCAAGGTCCCTTCCAACTCTGTGATTCTATTTTAATCTAACTTACTAATCTAATCTAACTGGGGTTCAGTTTGGATCCCAAAAGCGTACAGTGTTCTTTTTAGATCAATAATATACAGTCTTAATCATTTTTAAGGGACCCATCGGCACCAGAGGTTGCCTAACCTGTTTGGGGTTCAAAGATACACTGCTTCTAAGGAGGTTCCATTGTTAGTAGCATAGCAGTCACTACTGATAGCCTGGATCGACCCTTTGCTACACTGCATCAGATTTGCTTTGCTGAGGTTCTGCGCTTGGATATCCAGCCTTCTGTAAGCAAACTCATGATAGGAGTAGGAATAGGAAGGTAGGATTTTAGATTGTTCTTTTTTTTCCCCTCCAGTGCGTCTGCTGTGAATCTGGCAAAACCTGATTCTCATCTCCCTACTTCCAAGAACATCCGGTTAGGAAAGCCCGCAAAAAACAGGACCCAAAAGAACTGTTTGCATTTGCAATTTGTAAGATAGACTGCTCCTGCTCCAGGAAGCTCTCCGGGGCCAGAGTAGCAAGATAAGCAATATGGATTGGCTTGCTCTTCCAGTCCCATGGAGGACTTCTTTTATTTCCTCCAGCTCCCCAAATCAGCAGACTCAAATGCTGTTTAAACTTCCCATCTAATCTAGCCAGGGGTGGGCTGCTAGTGGTTCATACTGGTTTGGGTGAACTGGATATTAATTTTACATCTGGTTCACCAAACCGGTAGTTGCAACAACTGGCTGGTCCTGCCCACCCCACGCTGTCCCTCCCAGGAGTCTCCATGCAGTCCATTTTGTATCCCAGGTAAGTACAGGGCCTGCCTGGCAAAAAATGGGCCTCCCAGAGACTCCATAAGGCTGGAAATGGGCCTGTTTTCAGTCAACAGGTGTCAACTCATAAAACATTTCTATGCCTGTTTTAGTAATTGCCATAAAAATTGGGGGGGGGGAGGAAATCTGGAAGAGCAGTGCAGCAGTTGAAAGCAAAAGTACATTCCAACTCTTATCTTTAAAAGATTGTAACTGAAACGCCAGAGCTTTTGCCCGGGAATATATTTAATTGGAGAACATGAATGATGACACCCAGCATGTAAATGTGCTCAATTGGAGATTCTGCTTTATGAGACACCCAGGGGGGAGGGGGGAAACAGGGCCATAGGGGACTGTAAATTATGTATGCCACAGTTGACTTCATACAGGGCAGTGCCAGTATCAGCCCTGCCAACTCTCATGGTTCTGCCATGAGTCTCACGATTTTTTGTCATGTCTCACAGTCTCACGACAAGGCTCCTCAATCTCATGCCAAATTTAAAACGCTTTTTTTTTTTTCCAAATTTGGGGGTCGGCTTATACGCGCATAAATCTGATTCTCACACAAACGACATGACGCCACTTCTCAGATCACGCAATATCGATATTACCATACAGTCATATATACATACAGCACATTTCTTTTTACTCTGGGCGCCTCCATTTTGCTTTTTCTACCACCGGATATAACACGCTCTGATTGGTTAGTTATTCACGTGACCGTGAATCTCACTATTTTTTATAGAATCTCCAGATTTTTTTTTCATGGGTCTCCAGATTTTCCTTTATCAGGGGTTGGCAGGTCTGCAGTATGTCACCTCCAATAAATCCTTTGAAGTTTTTTGAAGTTTGGCTCAAGAATCATGACTTTATTAGGGCGATTGCTGGAATCCTGACACCAGGGAGTCTCCAGAGTCCAGGAGAGGGAAACAGGCCTCCCAGAGGCTTGAGGAAAATCTCCAGAGCCTAGGGAGGGTGAAAATACCTCCCGCCATGGTGCAGAAGGCTGACTAGGCCACGCCTACCATGGCCACACCCATCCAGCAACCAGGCAGAGAACTGGTTGCTAATTTTTTGGAAGCCCACTCCTGAATCTAGCTCAGGCTACCCTCATTCCTAAATGCAAAGGGACATCAAGTCCAATTTTTTTTTCCCGTTTGGATGGAAATTGCAGAAAATGCTCTATTCTGAATGAGGAACCTCAACTGCCTTCTTCTTATCTTTGCCATGTCACCCATGGCATTGTGTTTCAATGCCATCTTGCAAACTGCTTCGGGCAGAAAGCTTTTCAATGCAACTCTGTCACCGATGGCTCCCAATATACCTTGATAGCTGTATTGAGATGATTTTATTAACAATTTGTTATGCACTTGTTGGAATCTGATTCCAAGGGAGAGGTGAAACAGCTGACAGGGAGTGGGAGTGTAACTCCGGTGGCTGTGGAGGAAACTGGGGAAGTGCACAGTCTGGCTGGGCATTCATAGAAAGGCCCAGGCCCACCCCCTCTTCATCCTAGGGCACACAGGAAGGAATGGATAAGGGAGCAATGTGAGTTGCGTAGTTTATGGGGGAGGAAAGGGACCTGATCCCCTTCATTGGATGCAGCTGGGAAGACTGTTTAGAAGGGCAACTGTGCACAGCAAAGTTGCTGGAAGCAAAGCATGAGATTATTCTGGGTTGTCAAGTTTATCTGAGTTCTGGCATCCTCCCCAAGTGTGTGTGTTTCGTTATCTTTTGATGTCTTCAATCCCTTATCCTGCCCTGTCTCATTAATTGCTTCAGTGTGGTTTGTGTTGGTGTTTATTTTTAATTTATATGTACTTTGAGTCCAGATGGAATTTCTTCCTTTTGAAAACTGTTTTTGGGAGAGTTTTTTTCTCCAGCAGATAACTGGACATTGGGGGGCAAGTTGGACGTATTAAAGGGATTTTACCAGTTTTTGTGACTTCGTTGCTTTTGTGCCACACCCCAAGTCATCACAGAATTTATTAAGATGTGAACTGTACTTGTGTGAAAGATGATCCCTCCCTGGGAAAACATTTGAATTGGATAGCTTCTTTTTGTAAGAGTTGCATTTAAAAGAAGAAGATACCCCTCCTTGCTTCTCCAAACACTCAGAGAAGTAAGCAAGAGCTGAACAACACAGATCGATTCTTGAATAAATTCTATTTAGGAATGCTGGCCTGTATAGTTAAGAATTAAGCACAGAATGTGAAACAGAACAGAGAACAAGAGCAAAAAGATTTAACCCGGGAGTGAGAAAGCACACAAATCCGCAAGACTTAATCTTATGTAGAGTAGATCCTCATGCACTGTATAAAAATCAGTGCAACTAGTAAGCTAAGATTCACCACAGTTATCAAAATGTATAGTTTGTTTAATAGTCTTATGATCTACCCAGTAAAAGTAACTTCCACTTTCCAACCACAGTTCAGATTAGTGGACTAAAAACCAACTGCAAAAAAAAAATGTTGTAAAAGAGATAGAAAACACATTAAAAAATTAGAATAAAAGGAGCTGGGAAGGGTGGAAGAAATAAGAAGAGAAGTTAATCTCTAATACAACTTCCCATTATTCGACTTATTGTGTGCCTTTGATAGAAGGAATATAAACTTAAAAAGCAAAGAATAATAAAACTGCAGCGTCGTTTACCTGCTTTTTTTCCTTGCAAACTCAATCACTCTCCACCAATAGAAATATTGGGATAATTTGTCATTTGAAAAATGGCTCAATAAGATCTGGTTTCTTGCTGTGCTTGAGAAGGCCTATTATAATATCCACATGCTTAAAAAGCAAAGTAGGAAATCATGGGTTTTTTATTGGGATGGGCAGGAATTTATTTGTTGTATAAATGGCAAAAAGAAGACCGATCAGAATATATGGAAAAATTAAACTCAAATGGCCTCGTGTAAGAATGCAGATGTTTCAGGTAGGACCGTGGAAATATAGTGTAAAATGATACAATAATCCCAGAGTTAACCATTGTTGATATGAAAGACAAAAAAAGTCTGGATAGATAGTTGATATTGCAACATCTAAAGACAGTAGAAGAGGAGAGGAAGAACTGGAGAACATAACAATATATGAAGAATTTTGCAGACGCTGAACCTCTGTGTCTATGGAGATTCTCAATCATTCAGGTCATGGTTGTCTCAAATATGATTTTTGGAAAGGCAAATGGACTTTCTTGGTTCAGTTTAAGTGAAGAAGTTTCTTGGATGAGAAGTGAAAAGTTTTCAAGGAAATCCCCTTGCCCCCAAATATCCAATTCCCTTTTGAAAAATTACTTTTGGGCCAGAATGACTATGGCAAATGAAAGCAAAGATAGTACCAATAGTGCTAGGCACCTTGGGTGCCATCCCAAGAGATCTGGAGTATCACTTGAACACCTCCAGCATTGACAAAATCATCATCAGTCAATTGCAAAAGCTAGCTTTACTTTGAACAGCTTGTGTCCTGCTACAATTCCTTTAATGCTATTAAATAATGATTGCCTGCCAATTCCAGATCCTTGGGAAAGATTCCATAGGTGGACAAAAATATCAAATCCAGCCTAAACATCAGGGTGACCAACCATAATAATAATTATTTTGCACAGTGGAACCTTGGGTCACAATCATAATCTGTTCCAGGACTTCAGTCACAATCCTATTTGGTCGTGACCAAAAGCACGACTGACTATGCGTGCATGGACAAAAAAAATGGCACCAAGGGGGAAATTGCTGCATGAAAATTGCCATGGGTCGCCACTCGAAGTGCCATGGTCGCCACTCGAAGATGTGTTCACAACCAGAAACAAAACTTTTCTGAAAATTCTGGTCATCACCCGATTTGGTCACAGACAGAAGCATTCGTGATTCAAGGTTCCACTGTATTTCAAAGCAACACCAAAACAGAACAACATTCTTTTCCTAACTTGTTAATTTATCTATGGTTGGGATTCTCAAAATTCTAGCCAAATTCTGACTACCCTTTGAAAGATCTCAGATGCAAAGTTGGTGAGTTCAGATTATGAAATTGGACATCAAGGTCATTTAGTTGGGGAAGGAGAAAATCTAACTATGTGGTCACTTTCAGTCTTGTGCCGATTTGAACCTTTAAGCAAGAATGATCCTTGACTCCATTTACTGAGAAAGGTGTCATTTATTAAAGATCAAGTGGATAACAATAAAACAAAGTCAGAACTGAAGTTTGTGTGCCAAATCTCTAGAGTAACTTTTCCCCACCCAGGCACTTCCCATTGCTAGTCCCTCCATCGTCCAATCAATTTTAAAGCAGATGTTTTTGAAACAGTCACTAGGAGTGTAGACCAGGAGTATCAAACTGGCAGCCCCTGGGCTGGATGTGTCACATGCAGGCCATGTCCATCCCAAACTCCGCGAAGGGGAAAAACTGCAAAACATCATATAATGACAAAGTTTGACACCAGTGGTGTAGCCTATCTTGGGGCTGCATTCTTCTCCCAGGAAAATGACCCTGAGATGCAGTCACTGAGAAGTACACTTATTCCCATTATTTTCATTTTCCCAGGGATGGTATTCTACCGGTTTGGACTGGTTCTATAGAACCGGTTGTTATGATTCTGTGCAATTCGGAGAACTGGCGAATTGTGCCCCTGTCTGGGCCCACCCCTCCCCTCCCTGTCAGTCCTTATTGGGCATGTGCAACTCTGTGCACATGCCCGATATTGCTGACTGTGTTCTTCCCTGCTCAGTCACTCCTTAAGCTTTTCTCTTTTTTTCCTCCCAACAATCAGCTGTTCCTCTGGTCAGCTGTGCCGGGATTCTCCTCACTTACTTACTGATTCGCCCAGGAAGCTTCCCTGAGGCCCAGGAAGGCAAAAAATGGAGGGGGTGGTGGTGCAGCAACCCCCCCCNGTGCAGCAAACCCCCCCCCCCATTTTTTGCCTTCCTGGGCCTCAGGGAAGCCTCCTGGGAGCAAAAATGCATCCCAGGAGGTTTCCCTGAGGCCCAGAAAGCCCCAAAATGGAGCACAGGGGGGTATGCTCAGTTTTTTTTTCCTTCCTGAGCCCCAGGGAAGCCTTCTGGGAGCAAAAAATGTCTCCCCAGGAGGCTCCCGAGTCATAGGAGGCCCAAAAAACAGGGGGGTACTGCAAAAAAATAAGAAGAAGAAACCACACCCACCCAGTCACATGGCCGTGCCCACCTAGCCACATCCACAGAACCGGCTGTTACAAAATATGAATCCCACCCCTGCACTTTTCCCCCAGGCCTTCCTTCTCCCCTTCAGCCTCCCCCATCTCTAGAGTTCATGGCAGACTGAAGCTAAATGATCACAGGGTGCAGGCGTGAGGTGATAGTTCTGACAGTCATTAGGAGTTGCGGTAGGCCCCGTCCACCATGACCATGCCCACCCAGCAACCAGGCAGCGAACCTGTTCCGTCCGGAAAAACGCGAGGTAGACCGGGTTCCAACAACAAAGTCTTTATCAAGTAACACAGTTGGGAAAACGGAACATTGGCTCAGGCTGCGGCAGCCTTTTATATCTTTTTCTCTGCCGGCTTTAGCCAATGACAAGCATTTGATATTTGCCGCCTTTTTAGCAGCTATGTGTGATTGCGTATCCTATTGAACCAATCCCCATTCAAGTTCTTTAGCCAATCAAGATTCAGTCTTTAGGAAGTCTTACTTATTTACTTACAGACACGAACCCCCTCCCCTCTTGGTTTAGTCCTACGTGGTGACGTCGTCGCGTAGGTAGGTGGGGCTTCTTTTGACTCGACTAGACTTGCGCCGTTCATTTCTGTTGAAGACTTCGACTGGTTCGGATGGGTTGTTGTCTCTCCGGTCTTTCTCCATGGAACCACCTGGAAGGGTGAGTCAGCCATTTTACTGCCGCCTGATTTTCTTAGGCGGTGGTTTTGCCGCTCCCTCCTGTTTTCCCGGCAGGTCGAGCTGCCTGGCTGGCCCTTCGATGGACTCCTCTCGCAGTTTCTTCTAACTGTAAGTCTCCTTTTTGCTCTTTTTGGTAGTTATTGTATTCTGTGTTTAATTTAAACGGTTCTTTATTATTTTCTCGTATTTTCCCCCCCTCTTTGGTTTGATTTTTGTCATTTTTTAATATTTGTGTGTGTGTTGTATTTTCTTTCAATGTTTCGGGAATGAAAGCTGGTTCTATGTGCCGCTTCCATTTCCCTGCCGATCGTCTATCGGTTAGTCGGTACCGGGGCCTTAATTTGCGTGATTGTTCTGCTAGCCCATAATGGATCCCGCTGAAAGTTGTTTATGCATAGACTAGGTCGCCTATTTCAAAAATCCTGAAACAGGTGTGAGGAGCGGGGGGTTTTCTGGCTGTGTAGTTTGGGTGCAATTGCCTGTCTAGTTGCGATCTCAGTTTTCTCCCCATCTAGTAGTTGCCGGCGTTCTCTTTGGTTTGTATGGTACGGTGGATATGCTGGAGGGTGAGTAGCGCGATTTATTTTATCCTTGGACATCCCCAATGGTCCATCCTTTCTAACCTTCTTTGGGTAAATCTAACCATTCTCTTCTGCCCTACCGTTTGCAGCCAGGTGGGCGCCGGCGCGGTTAGGGCAGTCTGATACCTAGGAGGCTAGGTATTGTTTCGAATTATGGCATGCTCGTTAATTGGTTGGCCTCGTTGTCGGACACTTAGGACGTCCGGCAGGCCATGGGTTGCAAAGAGTTTGTCAAGTTGTTTGAATAACGGTTTCAGTTGGTTGTAGGAGCATGCGATTGTTAACTCTAAGCCAGTTTGAGTATGCATCTACGACAATTAGAAGGTATGTCCCTTAGTTGGACCTCAAAGTCTGTGTGATTCATGACCAGGCCTCGTGGGGTTTCCCAGTCCCTTATGGGTGCTTTGCGGGGGCCTAGGTATCTTCTGGCATTTGTTACACAGAGTATTCTACCCAGTATTCGATGTCCCTATCATCTATCCCGCGTCCCCCGCAGACATATGCTTCTAGCAAGAGCTTTTCATTTTAACAATTCCAGGGTGGCCTTCGTGAAGCATATTGAGGACCCTCGTTTTGGAATTTGGAGGGATAACTACCCGATCAACCCCACAACAAACAACCTTTTGAATTTGAGAGATTCAGTTTGTCTGGTCGGAAAGGTTTAAAATTCTCAGTTTTTGGTTTTCCGCCAGCCTTTACCTACCCAGTTCAGTATTACGGGCAGTCAATTGGGTCCTTTGCGGTGTCTTCTGGAGACATTCATCGCAGATATGGGCAGATTTGGGCATGTCTCTATCTGCAGGTGCTGGTCGGCGTCGGTGCCGGGTCTTCTTTAGAGTTGGTAGCGGTGCTCTGCTTAACGCGGTCTGCATGGGAGATTTGTCTCCAGGCATCGTGTATTAGGGTTAAGAGTAGGCTTGCTTAGGAATTCTGGCCATCTATGTCATTCGCGGGGACAAAAGTTCGGTGTTGGCTTGTCTTCCCGCCAAAATTTCCAGTAGCGGTTTGTGGTCCGTTACTATTACAAATGTCACTTCCATATAGGTACTTCGTGGAAACGTTTTTACTCCGCTGACGATTGCCAGGGCTTCCCTGTCTAATTGACTGTAATTTCGCTCGTTTTTAGACAGAGTCTTTGTGATAATATGCGACGGGTGGACCTCTCTTCCATTCTGGCAATTTTTGATCTCAGGATTGGCACTGACTCAAATGGTGGAGGCGTCGCAGGTCACCGTCAATGGCAGTGTGTTGCTAAACTGGATAAAGAACGGTGTTTGATGTTAATAAATTTTTTATTTTTGGAAGGCTTTCTTTTCTCTATAACCCCAAGTCCAAATGTGTTGCTATCCAGTAATCGGTGCAATGGTTCCGCTGTTGTTGCTTGTAGGCAACTCAGAAATCCCAGGCCTACTACAAGGAATTCGGTTTCCTTGGTAGTTCCTTGAGGTTAATTTTTGTCTCTGGAGTTCCGTTGATTTTGATATCTGGACCAGTTTTTGATGGTTTCCCATGTACACTATTGATAGGAAAGATCCAGAGTCAACCTCCATCTCGCAGGGGTTGTCTTCAGTTTTTACAGTTATTTTACCTTCTTCCCGCTTTCTGTCTGAGCGCTTCTGATTAGTGAAAGTCTTGGTATGCTTTCTCTCGTTAGTGGCTTGCTTGTTTTGCTGCCACTTTCTCTCGGTGTCTTGGCTCAGCTTTTGCTGGGGAGTTGCGCGTCTTTTTGGGCTTTTAATTTTTTTTGTCCTGCAGACTTTCTCGATATGCCCCTTTCTTGCACGCTCTGCACAATGGCATTGAGGAATCTGCAAATCGGCTCGAGGATGGTTTCCCCCGCAGCCAGCGCATTCCCGCCGATTTCTGTTTTCGCGCCCTTTCTTGTTGGCGTATAGGTGGTGGACTTTGTCGTCTTCCCCCGGATTCTGACGTCTCGTCGAATTCTTCGTAGTGTTGTGGTGATGGGAGATTGTTTCTTCCCTCTGGCCAGGCGGTTTCGTCATAGTTCGTGTTCATTTGCTTCATTTTGACTGCCGATTTTTTGCGGCTTCAGCGGCCGTGGCTTCTGCGATAGCTTCGGCTACTGTTATATTGGGTTTATTCAGCAGTTTTGCTCTGTATGTTAGAGTCTCTTAAACCCAAATTACTCGATCCGCATTGCTTCATCTAAGTTCAGAAACTCGCACGCTCCCCCTATTTGTCGGAGGGCTGCCACAAATCAGCGATGGTTCGCCTTCTTTCTGGTCTCTCAGATAAAACTCGTGCCGCTTGATTAGATTTGACACCACCGGTGGGCATAGTGGGCCTTTGTTGTTCTTTGGAGCTCTGTCCAAGTCAATTGTTTCACATCTCGGGACTTTACCAAAGCCTTGGCCATTTTGAAGCGGAGGGCCCACAGTGCTGTCAAGAAAACACTCTCTTACGCTCTGGTCTGAGATTTCCTCATTTCATTGCTCTCCAGATACATCTGGAAACGGTCTACGTAGGATTCCAATCTTCTTCATTGGGATTGAAGGGTGCGGACGGCGCGTTGTTTCCAGCCATTGTTTTTCGTCTGTTTTGTTTATCTGTCGCCGCGTGCTCAGTCTCGCGTTTAGGACGATCCACCTTCGTCGCCAGTGTTCCGTCCGGAAAAACGCGAGGTAGACCGGGTTCGCAACAACAAAGTCTTTATTAAGTAACACAGTTGGGAAAACGGAACATTGGCTCAGGCTGCGGCAACCTTTTAATCTTTTTCTCTGCCGGCTTAGCCAATGACAGGCATTTGATATTTGCCGCCTTTTAGCAGCTATGTGGATTGGTTCCTATAACCGGATCCCCATTCGAGTTCTTTAGCCAATCAGAATTCAGTCTTTAGGAGTCTACTATTTTTATACAGAACAGAACCGGTTGCTGGGATTTTTGAATCCCATGCCTGCCACAGGCCAGTCCTTTGGTGTTTCCAGGGCGGCCTCATGGGCCAGGCTTAAGCACCATCCAGCGTGCGGGCCTTGAGTTTGACACCCCTGCTCTAAAGTAAATCCACCGTCCTAAGCAGATGAGGTTTTTATTTCACCAAGAAAAGTTTTGGGACATTAAATTGTTCACTTAACCTGATTTTGATAGTCGAAAACATGGAAATTAACTGAGTGGTTTTGGGCCAGTTTTTTTTTTCCTTTCAGCTCCACTTATCCAAGAAGGTTTTTACATGGAAAGAACTGAAGGAGAAGCTATCTGGAGCATTACGTGACATAAATCTGCCAATGAACAAAAAAAGATACTTTAAATGTGATTTTCCATCTGTCGGTCCTGATGGGTAGACATTTAGTGGAGATGCATCTCTCAGTTCTACTGCAAAGAGGCCAGCTCAAAATTTCTTGGATAAATTGCACATTGCAAAATGTGTCACTCATTTGCAAATGATGGTTTGGCAATGCCATTTTCCTTTTTTTTTTAAACAAGAAAAAAGGTAGCAATTTTTTTTTTGAAGCTTCTGCTTCACTTAATCTACCAATTTCATTTAAAAAAAAAAAACTTCTCAACTTCCAAAAAGTCAAGGTGAGGACAGGTGATTTAGAGGGTGAAAAAGCCCCCTGCAGGCTTTGAAAGAAAAAGAATGAGATGTATAAAAAAGTAACTTCCTGTTAATTTCTTGATGCTCTCTAAGCTTAGTTGTTTGCTTATAGGTGTTTCTTTACCCTCGGTGAAGAAAAGTTTCTAATACCCTAAACAACAAGATCACCACTTGAACACCATTGGCATTGACAGAAACACTGTCAGTCAGTTGCAAAAGGCAGCTACATTCAGAACAGCTTATATCCTGCAACGATATCTGTAACACAATCAAACATCCACACCTACCTGTCCCAAGTTCTTAGGAAGGCTTGATAGATGGATAGAAATGGCAAATCCAGTCTAAACATCTGGGAAACCTAGTCTACACATTTGTCTAAACATCTTAATAACCTAGGTAATATAACTAGGTAACATCGTCAGTGTGAAGAAGAATGAAGTTTGCTGGCTGTTTATATACAGTGGCTCATAGTGTCCTGCCAGATAAACCACACTAAAGGAGACAATTAAAAACCTAAGAAGGGAACAAAAATACTAGCATACATCCCCTTCCAGCAGCCAATATTCAGATAAGCAGGGATTAATACAGGACAAACAGTCAGGTGAAAACAATATTCTAATTAAGAAACTTCCAAGAAGGAAACCACACCTCCACCAAAACTGACAAGGTAAGCCATTGTATACAGGTAGTCCTTGACTTACAACAGTTAATTTAGTGACTGTTCAGAGTTACAATAGGATTGAAAAAAATGACTTATGATGGTTTTTCACACTTATGATGGTTGCAGCCTCCCCATGGTCATATGATCAAAATTCAAATGCTTTGGAAAGACTCATATTGAAGACACTTGCAGTGTCCTGGGGTCATGTGATCTCCTTCTATGACCTTCTGACAAGCAATGGGGAAGCCAGATGCACTTAACAACCGCGTTTCTAACTTAACAACTCCAGCAATTCAGTGAAATGGGGCAAAACTCACTTAACAAATGTTTCAGTCAACAACATAAAAGTTGGGCTCAATTATGGCCATAAGTCAAGGACTACCTGTATAAAACAGCTAGAGAACCCCACACTCCTTCACATAATGAAACATTCACAAGCAAACATCCAAGCTCAAAGAGCATATATCTATAACTGAGGAAGGTCTGGGCATCTCGCGGCTCATGCAGATATCAGAGGAGACTGCTCATCGCAACTGTGCATGAGTCTCCAAACTAGACTTATCTTCTCCTAACAACACTCTCTGTTTCGGGAGCTTGATAATTCTGCCATAGCTTTTGCTGGGATGCAACAGAAACATTCAGCACTTCTCTGCTGAGGTCAGGGTACGTCAGTATTATTTGGAAAGGAGAACACTGCTGGAGAGGTTGCTCTGTGCAGCAAAATTAATGCAGAATGATTCCAACTTCTACATTATTTTGGGATTTGGGCTAGAAGAAGAAAAGAAGCTAAACCTCTGTTCTCCCAGAGAATCAATCTTTTTCTACCTTCAACTAGGCTGGCCAGGGAATTCTGGGAGTTGAAGTCCATGCATCTTATACTTTTTAAGGTTGAGACATATTGTCCCAGATCAACCTGCCACTTCCTTCTAATTTGACAGATAATCTCTCTCTCTCTCTCTCTCTCTCTCTCTCTCTCTCTCTCTCTCTCCCTCTCT
>BHFT01031339.1:0-52521 GCA_004320025.1 Laticauda laticaudata | reverse complement strand
CTCTCTCTCTCTCTCTCTCTCTCTCTCTCTCTCTCTCTCTCTCTCTCTCTCTCTCTCTCTCTCTCTCTCTCTCTCTCTCTCATTATCCTTTAGGTTGAGCTCAGCTGGGTGATTCCAAGGATTTGAGATTTCCTTGTGGTCTCCTTTTCAGATAATACCAGACTGAGTGTCCATCTCAGATAAAGTTGGTCAGGATAAGTTTTTTACAATTTTTCCATGTGTGGAAAGAACGTTTTAAAAAGATGATAAGAAAGACAAAAGAGGCAGTTGGAGATTTTTTTAAAACCAGTGTTTATATATATATTCAAAATTCTCCTTCATGGAAAGGTCATGATTCTAACTGTATCTGTGTATCTGTATCTGTATCTGTATCTGTATCTGTATCTGTATCTCTAACTCTAACTCTAACTCTAACTCTAACTCTAACTCTAACTCTAACTCTATCTATCTATCTATCTATCTATCTATCTATCTATCTATCTATCTATCTATCTATCTCTAAATATCTATCTGTATAAAATAAACCCAGAGTTTAACTGTGCATAAATAAATTCCAGCCATGCAAAGAAAAGGGGAAGGCAGAAAAAGATTAAAAAGATATGACAGATCATCCTTCCGTAATATTCGGTGCATAATCCAAAAATCAAAAGATAGCAGATATTTAGTCCTTCACTTACTGATTCCAGTCCCAGAACAAGAGCAAAGATATTTCCTTCCCTTCTGCCCAAATGCCCAATCAGATATTTGAACAGAGCTGTCCTATTAACCACCTCCTCCTCCTCCTCCTCCTCCTCCTCCTCCTCCTCCTCTTCCTCCTCCTCCTCCTCCTCCTATTACTTAACAGAGAGATAGAATCAAGATCACGTGAAGTGTTAGTACCGTTTCATAAGGCCTTGATAAGGCCACACTTGGAATACGGCATCCAGTTTTGGTCATCACGATGTAAAAAAAGATGTTGAGGCTCTAGAAATCGTGCAGAGAAGAGCAAAGAAGATGATTAGGGGACTGGAGGCCTAAAACTTATGAAGAATGGTTGCAGGAACTGGGCATGTCTAGTTTAATAAAAAGAAGAACGAGAGGGTGAAATTTCCTGACAGTGAGAACAACTATTAATCAGTGGAACGACTTCCTTCCTGAAGTTGTGGAGGTTTTTAAGAAGAGATTGGACAGCCATTTGTCTGGAATGGTTTAGGGTTCTTGCTTGAGCCGGGGGTTGGACTAGAAGACCTCCATGGTCCCTTCCAACTCTGTTGTTCTGTTCTTTGATTAACCTCTAAGCTAAACTTTCCCAATTACTTCAATCATTGAAAACCAGGGCCTGAATTCTGCATTTCCCCACCTCCCTGCACATCACTTTTCCTTTTGTCTTCTATCTGGAGAAGAGATACCAAAAGGTCAAGATGGAAACCAGGACTGGCCAATCAAAACTTTGCCTCTATTGTATATACAGAATGATAAAAAGAGGTGGGACTTTAATTGGGTAGTCACCAACTTGCATTTCTGGATCGTAGTACCCTGCAGTCACCCTTGATTTTGAGAAAATACAGGGAGCGAGGGAGGGAGGGAGGGAGGGAGGAAGGAAGGAAGAATACAGACAGGAAATTCATTTAAAAATATATTTTTTGCCATAAAATAATTTTAGCTTTTTGGGTCGGGGGAGTGAGTGGAAGAATAAGATTGAATACAACTTCAACAAGCAAATTCTCCCTCTTTTTTAGGATTCGATATCCAGAACATCAACATTCAGACATATGCCTGTTTTCCTCAGAAATTGCATAGCTACTGCTCTCGTAAATGAACCTGGTCACAGTTAAACAGCAATTTAGTTCCATAATTTCTAGACAGGACTTCCCCTAGCCAGGTCAAGCAGCAGTTCACATATAACTCTCAAGGACATCTATGATGATTCTCAGTCATCCAGTCCATGGTTGTCCCAAAGGTGCTTTTTTTCAGGAGGCAACTGGACTTTCTGGTTTTTCTTTGAAGACGTTTCACTTCTCATCCAAGAAGCTTCTTCAAGAACCTCTTGAAAAAGCACCTTTGGGACTCTCTAGGACGCTTATTATTGCTCTACATATATAACCTAAACCCCCACCACCACCAATAATTTATAATCACAAATCCTCAAAACATTTGAAAGGGGCCCTGCACATTATGCATTCCATGCATATGTAGACAACACCAAAGCAGCACAAAAATCAACTGTGGGTAACATTAACCAGGCTTAGTAAGTTGAAGGACAGCAAGGACCTGAGTGAAAGGGATTGTGCATGAACATAAACTGAAAGCCAGCTTAAACATCCAGGAGCAATTTTACTGGGGTGAAAGGTTTTAAGGTGGGAAAAAAATAATAATAAATGTATTTATTGTTTTTTTTTTAAATTAAGTTTATATGGCACCCATCCAATAGAATAGAATAGAACAGAAAGGAATAGAACAGAAAGGAATAGAATAGAATAGAATAGAATAGAATAGAATAGAATAGAATTCTTTATTGGCCAAGTGTGATTAGACACACAAGGAATTTGTCTTGGTGTGACTCGGCAAGCAATTCCTTCCTCTGTGACAGCCTTGTCCATCAACTCTTCCTTTCAGTCTGTCTGCATTGACGTTTCTAGGAAGGCCTAAATTTTGATGTTTCTGAACACGATCCAAGTACTCTCAGGTCAAAATATTTACATCCAAATATTAATGAGAATCAGCAATGCTGAAACAATGGCCAATTCCCACTTTCTTTGAATGGCAGGCAGTCAAGCGAATACAAGAGTTAAAGCTTGTCTAATCCTTCACTCAAAACTAGTCAGTCTCATTTGCCCCCTTTCTGGTTTCCCTGTGATTGCAAAATTCTCCCTTTAAAGAGCAGTGGGAATTGTCCTTGGGCCCATCTGTTTCCCACAAGGCATCTTAATATGCTAGGCGGCCTAATGACGATTGCACATCAGAAACGAAACAAAACAAAAATGAAGCCCACAATAACCTTTGAATGATAAACTCAATTCTAGGAAGGTGGGGCTGGTTTTCAGCAAAGCAAACAAGGTTTAGAACATATAGGCTCAAAGGGACCTCGGAAGTCTTCTAGTCCAACCCACCTGCTCAAGACAGGAATCTCACATCATCACAGAGGAATTATTGAGTCTATCATCTGCACCTCTATAACTGTCTGGTTTGGTTCTGCAACCCAACAGGACAGACACAGACTTCAGAGGTTAATTAGGACTGCAGAAAAAACAATTACTACCAACCTGTCTTCAGTGGAGGACCTGTATACTGTATGAGTCAAAAAGAAGGCTGTGAAAATATTGACAGACCCCTCTCATTGGACATAAACTGTTTTAACTTCGACCCTCAAACCAATGCTATAGAGCACTGAACATCAGAACTACTAGACACAAGGACATTTTTTCCCCCCGAATGCCATCACTCTGCTAAACAAATAATTCCTTCAACATTATACAACTATTTACAAAGCACTACTGTTACTATTAATCTTCTCATCACTCCTTATCACCCTCCCCTCCCATTTGTGACTGTATGATTGTAACCTTGTTGCTTGTATCTTTATGATTTATATTGATATTATATCAAATCCTAGTATGATTTGATTGCTGATTGTACCCTAGGACTATCATTGTTGTACCTTATGATTCTTGACTCTTGACGAATGACTCTTTTCTTTAGTGTACACTGAAAGCATTTGCACCAAGTTCCTTGTGAGTCCAATCACCCTTGGCCAATATTCTATTTCATTCCATTCTATCATCTCAATCAAATGGTTGTCCAGTCTTTTTTTTTTTAACCTCCAGGAATGGAGCACAGGAGGAAAGCTACGATGTTACCTAGTTTGGAAATGAAATGTCTGAAAGAAACAACCAAGCTCAGAGATCAGCAAGGACCCTTCATTTCAACCCTGAGGTACAAATATTTTACTGTATTGGCAAGCTCTTTCATTGATTGATTGCTCTCACCGCCAAAAAATTATCCTTATTTCTAGGTTGGATCTCCCTCCCTCTTTCTCTCTCTCTCTCTCTCCCTCCCCCTCTCTCTCTCCCTCCCTCCTTCTCTCTCTTTCTCCCTCCCCTCCCTTTCTCTCCCTCCATCTCTCCCCCCTCTCTCTCCTCAAGTATTTGAAGGTAGCTAATCACGTTCCCCCTGATCCTGTAGTGCTATGTTCACTTCTCGGACAGAGCAATATTTTGAACTTGGTCAACTCAAGAGTCCTGAAATCAGTTGCCATATTGAAAAGGGGATGAGGAGAATACATTTTAACAAAAAGCACCTCCAAAGGCCCGACAAGGCATGCTGTTCCTCCCCACCCCAGGGAAAAATACGCACCCATCCAAGTTTGTAAATTGAGCTCTCTCCACGGTCCTGAAACTTATTTCTCTCTGCCTTAAAAGAGGAGGAACTCCCAAAATATCTCCAAAAGGACTTGAAAACTTGTGCAGCTCTGCCACACCAAATTAGGGAGAATTTTCTGTGGGATCTGAGAGCTGCATTGACCTCATGGAAATCAGCACAAGGGTTGGGTTCATGAGGATATCTACCATACTTATGTTCTTATATACTAACACCCCCACACACATACACCTTGGACATTGCCATACCACCACTGAGTTCTCCCTTTCTTCTTTCTCAATCTTCGTCCCCTCTCTCTCTCACCCTTTCTTCATCCCCACTTCTTTCCCTCTTTCCTTCTCCTCTTCCCTCAGCAGGACTGAAATTAAGCTTTTGAGAATCCCCCCCCAGGGCCCCCAAATCTCCTGCATTTCTTTCTCAAACATCCCAAGATGGCCTTTTTAAAAATGTTTCCCTCCCCCACTACATACCTATATACATATCTCCAGCACCTTAATGGTAGCAGCTTTGGAGAAATTTAAAAGCAGACAGGGAAATTAGAATAATGGCTGAAGTGGGTGAGAAGCTTCCAGGAGTACAGAAGAATTCAGATTGAAATGAAACAAATCTGGCTAAATAACCTGGTCTTTTCTGAGTGCCAAAGGAAGGGAGCTACTACAATAAGCCAGCCCCAAATGACCAACAAACATCACATAAAGAGGCACCCAGCATTGCTGAGTTTTGGCAAGCTAATTGCTGTTTTTTTTTCCCCCAAAAAAGGGAATCCCTGCCATAAAGAGAAGAGGAACGTAGCCCTTACTTCTATCAGTGGCGATACTTCCCTCCCCCAGTGCCCTTAAGCATCAATTTTTAAAAGCTTCCTTGTGGATTACAGGAGGCGTCCTGAAGAGAAGGGGAATGGCTGCAGCTCAGATGGAGGGCAATTGTAGCCAGGAGCTCAAGCTCTGATTGAAGATGAGGCCAGAGGTGTTGGAGCAACGACAAAAAGAACATTGTGCCAATCATTTTTTTTCCTCTCCAGACAGCCTTCACACAACCAACGCCATTAAAGAATCCAAGATTGTTTCAAAACAAAACAAAACAATTGAGATATTCTCAAGAGCCTCTCTTTTAGAAAGCCCAGCACAAAAGGAAAATGGGAATGAGGAGGGAGGAGGGAGGAGGAAAACAAGATGATATGGGACACTCCCTGACTTGCAAGGGGTAATGTTCAAAACAGGATTCTTTCCATGCCATCCAACTGTGGAATAAACTGAAGTAGCTCTATCCAGCCATCTTTGGACTCCACTTTTATCCTTCCCAAACTCAGGTCTCAAAAAGAGTGGAGCATCCCAAGTTCATGAAATAAACAATGGATCTTTCTCCTACCACTGCTACTTTATATAACGTGTATTCCTTTAGTAGTGAGAAACTGGCTTCAGGGATCCAGTCTGCTTAGTGAAGCATTAACTCAGCCTTCCCTCGTTCTGAGATGGGTAAAATGAGGGCCCAAACTGTTGGGGGCAATATGCTGACTCTGTAAACCACTATAAAGTGGTATATATGTCTAAGTGTCATTGCTATTTAAAGAAGTGTAAAAACTATGGTGTGTTGCAAATATTTACTGCAATAAACTACAGCCCATTGCAAATAAGGATTGCAATCCTATCAATAAAAGCAAAGGATCCAGGAAATTAAAAGGATACTTGCTCCAATACGATCCAGCTTGTGCATTAAAATGGGCTGAAAAAATCCTGATTATGAGCTCACCAGTGGATTTAGCTCACCCAGCGTGTGAGAATTCTCTTCCAAGATAACAATATTTTGGCCCACTTTTTCATCAGAAAGCAATGAAGATCTACCGATTCAACCAGTGTGTTATGAAAGCACAATGTTTAGCATTTTACTTTTTTTTTAAAAAAAAGAATGTTTTTATTGTTATATTTGCTATTTTAAAGCACTACTGTTGTTGTTTTTTTTAAAATTTGGATGGTTTTATTAATTTAAGGCTTGGGCCCAGCTTTACTCATTCCTTAGTCTCTCTTAGGCTGAAGAAAAAAATAGAAAAAAATAAGAATCACATTTACTGAGGGTAAAGCAATGCAAACACGATGAACTCACAACTGAATGGGCATGCAAAAAAAACCACAAAGGGCATGGATGCTGGCAGCTAATGTTGTGCATGGAAAAGCTTTGTCTCAAACTGAACTCTTTGAATCGTTTCAGTGGGATTTTTGGGGGGGATAACTGTGTACAATCTGATATCAAAAAAAAAGCTATTTTTACCCCACAAAAAATGTTCACCAATTTTGTTAAGAGTAGAATAATGAGGACGTTTTTCTGAAAAGCCACTGTAAGTCCATCTGTCTTTGAGATACACATTAGTTATATCAATTAGCATACATTGATATAAATGGGTTTAACTCCTGATTTATCCATCTCACATCCCCCCCACCAATTAATCAAATTTAGCAGAGATCATTCATATTCAGGATTTGCTCTCTTGCCAAGAAATGAGCCAGGGATTGCTGGATACATTTTCCCAGGAACAAGGTAAATTGCATTCGATGGGATTTATTTCTGCTTAGGGTTGCAAAGTTAAACCCAATTCTTCTCAGTGGCTGCTAGAAGTTGAACTGAAATGAACCTCTCTCTTAACATCAGGGTTTGAATGTTTACTAAAATACATGTCCTGGTGTTGTAAATGGGAACTTCCTTTCAAACTAATCTGCTGTCTGTAGTGTTATGGACAAAGGAAGACAGACATGCTCTATTAAAAAGAGACAATACTGAATTTAATTTGCAAGCCGAAACAACAAATCTCACTGCACTTACTGAGACCTATAGAACAAACATTCAGACTTTCCACTGAAATCTCTCCCCGCCTCCATCTACAATGCAAAGGGGATTATTTCATCCTTTCAATATTGTAGCTAAACAAGCAGGGCAGCCCCATTTCAGGAGTGGATTTGAAATCTTTTATTTGATTTGAATGGCATTGGCTCCCTAGTCAACTACTGATGAAATGCAACCCTAAGAGATTCTCCTTCCTTAAATTGTGGCTGTTTTTTTTTATAGCTGCTCTTTCAAGTATTTGAGCTTCCAGGCATCTTTTTATCCCTAAGAGAAGAACATGCAACAGGATAAACTCGGCTCAGGTGTGTATTTTCCATGCTTTGCTAACTGAACTTGGCAGTTTTCAACAAAAACAAGTCACATGCAAACATTTCCTTCTGATAAATACAGTGGAGGAAGGACAGGAGGCCAATGTTCCAGGTGGAAGCCCCAAAGGTTTGCATGTAAGGCAGCTCTGTAGAATAAACCCTTCTCTTTGATATAATAACCTATTAATTCATAGTTGAATGGCAGTTTTGTTAAGGGTTAAAGTCCAAAGATTGTAAAATCCAATCCACTGGAAACATCTCACAGCTTGATCAAAATTATCAATATTATTTAGGTTGCCAGAATAGCCTTGCTCAGTTGCCAAGAAGACTGGGCCAACTATTAAGATTTCATAGAATATTCAGGGCAAATGACCATTGAATGCCAGTGGAACCAGGAGCAAAGACTCAGATTTCATATACAAAATCTTCATATGGAACAGGAAAATGACTAGCTACCACAAACACATCCAACAACAGTCCCGTAAGATGAAAAGAGTTGCATTTTTAAAAGACTAAGGGATAAATGACACTTTCTTTGGGTGCGAAAGAGAAGCTTTTCTAAGGCCAAATCCAAAAACACAAGGCAGAAAAAGTTTAAACTTAAACAGTTTTTTTTTAAAAGACATAGTGTGCATAAAATAAATTGTTCAGCAAATTATGGCTGTATACACTTCTGGTAAATTTTAAAATATTGCAATGGATTCCTAATGTTATTATTCTTGTTCACTTCACAGACATGGTTCTGCAATCAAGAGACTATAAATAAAAATATAATTAAAATACAGTCCTTCATAGAATGACAGGTTTTACGTACAAATTATTGATCTAGCTCAAAATAATCTAAGCCATCAAAACAATCTATTAAAAATGAACAGTAAAGAGAATGTTTGATTTGCGATTCAAGAGAGAGAAATCAGGATGAACTTTTTTTAGAAAAAAAAATACAGCCTTTTTTTCAAATCAGATTTACTTTTAAAGCCAAGTGAAAAGAATCAGTGCATATTTACTTAGAAATTAAGCCCAATGTGTTAATTTACAGTGAAATTTGCATAAGACTGATGTTTAGTTAATCTGGAAATTAAATCTTTGGTTGCCTTGAAATGAGGACAGAAGGAAGAAACAAGTAAGATATTTTAAGAAAAACATTAATGTAGTGCTATAGCATCTCTATTCTTTTCATGGTCTTCAAGTGCAACACTGAAATTTTAATTTTTGAACCAATATTTTAAAATGGGATGTGCTGGGTTAAATGGGAAAATGGGAGAAAGTCGAAAGCTTTTCAGAATTGGTCTGTGAAATTAGACAGACTTCATGCTGGAATCCAAGTAAAATTATTTTGAGATTTCATGTTAAAAACCCATTTATCATTGAAAAGCCCCACAACCAGCAGGAGAAGATTTATTACCCCAGACAAATTATCCATAAATTATTTGAAGTTGCAATTGCTGGACACACTTTCCGGAGAATAATCTGTGTAATCCAGGGGTCCTTTGGTCTGTAGTTGTGAGACAGCAAACCAAGATAAACAGAAATAAAACACACCCATCAGATTTCTGGATTAGCCCTTAATAAACAAATATTTCCCTTTTATGACCTTGGCTCCAAAGAGAAACCTATGGAGTTCAATGGGACTTCTTCTCAAGTCATCCAAAGAGCTGAACGCGACAGGAGGCATTACACAGGTCCTACACGATCTCTAGGATCGCCCAAACCGTCGTTAAACGACGCTTCAATTCCCAGCCAGGGGAGGGGAGTGAGGAAGGGAAAAAACCCTTAAGCTTGAAAGCTTAAGCATATTAATTTCCCCAAGTCGTTTGAAGAGGCGATACCCAACTCCTTTCCCCTCTCAAATCGACCGAAAAAGTTGCCCTTTGAAACTGGTCGCGTCTCCTCGCCTCTCCCCTTCCTTCTCAAAAGTGGCCAAATAAATACATAAAATCGAATTAAGAATCCCAATCTACCAGGAGATTCCCACTCGGAAAGTTATTTTAGCTTGGAAATGGTGGGGGGGGGGAGGAGGGGAACTTATCGTTTGGGCAGGTAAGCCAAACAAGAGAGGATTCTCTTGCGCAAAGCAGGCTGAGCCGCCCAGCTGCAAGCAAACTTTCGCTTCGTCTTTCCCCCCCACCCTAAAGCGAGAGATCCCGGGAATTAACTGCCGGGCCAAGCCGGGGCGAGACAACTTACCTCGGATGAAAAAGAGAGTTAAAAAAGGGAGGGAGGCGGTTTGAAAGGAAGCAGGAGCCTCTGGGCGAGATCTGATTTTTTTTTGCAAAAAACAAAAAACCAAAGATATTTAAGATATGCATAGGTGGAAAGAGGGGGTGGGATCGTCTTCGCTGGTAGATCTTTTAAAGCACATGGGGTTTTTTTGGGGGGGGGGAGGGGGAGAGATCTCCAATCTTAAGGGGGGAGGGAAAAATGGGGAGAAGAATCGTAGAAATCTCCCCATCTCCAGCAAGAAATAAAGGAGAGCGAAGAAGAGATTTTTAACGGCGGAGGGTGGTGTTTCTCAATCGCGCCTTTCTGAGCAAAGGAAAAAGAAATTAAGAAACCCACATTTAAAAACTCTGGCCGAGCCTCAGCGAACCTTGCGCGAAAGAGGCCGGGCTGGGAACTTGGGCGGGTGAGCCACGGAGCGAGCGGCCTTCCTTCCCGCTTCCAGGGCCCCCTTTTGTGGCCTAGAAACTTGCTGAGGGTTTGGATTAATTATTTCTGCCCCTGGAAATATTTGGCTTTCTTTCCCCTCCCCCGCCGCAGCCATACAGTAAGAAAGGAACACCACAACACACACACACACACACACACACAGAGAGAGAGAGACAGAGAGAGAGAGAGAGAGAGGCATATTTTCAAGTTCAACTGCAGATTTCCGTCCCAATTGGCCTGGGACGAACGGGAGGGGAACGTTCTTTTGCAAGGACGGGGGAGGGAGAGGTCTAAGCCCCTGCCCCCCCACCCACGGTCTGCCGCTCATTCAACCCCCCCCGAAGTCAAGGGTTGCTCTGAAGTCTGCAAAAAGCACACACACCAGCCTGTCAGTCTAACGCCAACCAACGCCGTCTAGCAACCTTCCAGAAGTTCCCTCCTCCCCCACATCTAAGGGATTTGAACTCCCGCCCCCCCCCCCCAATTTTATTTTTCCTTCCCTTTAGAGAGAGAGAGCATCCTGCATCCAAACATTTGGGCACCACAAAATGTAAACAAAAGCTCATACAACACGCAACACAAGAGCACATGAACAGGATACAAACTCGAGTGTAAAAAAGCTTCAAACTCGATTGCAGAAAGTACGATTCTTCAGCCACAGAGTGGTTGCAATGCCTGGAATGCACCTACCTACTCTGTTGTCCACACTCCTCTAACCCCAACACCCTTTAACCTCAAACCTAACCACTATTTGGACCTCACCCCATTCCTAAGGGGCGTGCATAAGTGCGCCATCCGCCTCCGTCCTGTCCTATTCGTTCCCCATTTATTTGTACTCTATTTCCTTGTATTCTTTACCCTCATGTTTATATTATACCTATTTTTCTGTAATGCGATCTGACAAATCAATATAAACAAAATGAATTAAAGATAAACGATATTTGAGATTCTGGAAAGAGTGCAGGAGAGAGCAACAAAGAAGATTAGGGGATCTGGAGCTAAAAAGTATAAAAAGCAGATATGTCTAGTTTAATGAAAAGGGAGGGACAATAGGGAGATATGGATAACAGTCTTCAATATTCCGAGGAGCCTCCACATAAGAAAAGGAAGTGAAGCATTCTCCCAAGCACCTGAGGGCCAGGGCAAGGAGCAATGGATCAACTAATCAAGGAGAGAAAGCACCTACGAACTAAGCGAGAAATTTCCTGAAATTTAGAAAAAATTAATAAGGGACAATTTGCCTCCAGAAGCTGTGAATGCGCCAACCCTGGCAGTTTTTTTTTTTTTTAAATGTTAGATAACCAAATGTCTGAAACGGTATAGGGCTTTCCTGCCTAAGCAGGGGGCTGGACTAGAAGACCTCCAAGGTCCATTCCAACTTTGCCATTCTGTTATGCTATTATCCTAACCGAGAGAGAGAGGGGGAGAGGGAGAGGGAGAGGGAGAGGGAGAGGGAGAGAAAGCGTTCAGTGGGAGCTGGAAATCGGCGGTCCTGCGCCACGGAACCCGCTTGAAAGCAGCGGACGCCTCCAGCTCATTTCACTCAAGTTAGCTAAAACCGAAATGTAAATAAATATATAAATCTATTTACACTGAAGAGGAGGCCGGGCGCGACCCTCTGCCGGAGAAGCCGCGAGACCCGGTTGAGGTCCATGGGATAGGCGCATCCTCAGCGGCGGAGCGGCGCCGACTCGTGAGTAAGCAGAGGGTCCCAGGACTCCCTTACTCAGCTGCCGTCCTCCAGGGCTACCATCCTGGGCACCCGATTGGGCTCCACGGGGTTTACTTCCGAGTAGACCTACCTCGAGATTGCCGCAGAAGCCTCCCCCCCTTCCTCTCTGAATGGGGGGGGGGGCGCCTCTCCCTCCATAGGTAAACAGGACTTACCTGTTTTGTCTTCTGGTGGCGCCGCTGTTTCTTCGGACGTTGGCCGGATCGCAACCGGTTGAAGTTTCCCAAAAACACACTGAAAGGGGTGGCGGGCGGGTTTTTCAATACGTAGATCGACAGCCCGCAGACTCCCCATCTCCCTTTTGGAGCGGGTGGGCGGTGGAGGAGACCGGAATGCCCGGAAAAGAGGGAGAGACGGAAGGAAGGGAGGAAGAGGGAGGGAGGGAGGAAGGAAAGAAAGAAGGAAGGAAGGAAAGAAAGAGGGAGGGAGGGAAGAAAGAAGGAAGGAAAGAAGGAGGTAGGGAGGAAGAGGGAGGGAGGAAGGAAAGAAAGAAGGAAGGAAGGAAAGAAAGAGGGAGGGAGGGAGGAAGGAAGGAAGGAAGGAAAGGAGGGAGGAAGGAAGGAAGAGGGAGGGAGGGAGGGAGGGAGGAAGAAGGAAGGAAGGAAAGGAGGAGGGAGGGAGGAAGGAAGGAAAGAAGAAAGGAAGGAAAGAAGGAGGGAGGGAGGAAGGAAGGAAAGAAGGAGGGAGGAAGGAAGGAAGAGGGAGGGAGGAAGGAGGAAGAGGGAGAGAGGGAGGGAAGAAAGAAGGAAGGAAGGAAGGAAAGAAGGAGGGAGGGAGGGAGGAAGAAAAGAAGGAAGGAAGGAAAAAAAACACCCCTTCCTTCATTTCGGTCAGCCCTGAATATTCCCCAAGGTCTGTTTTTTACGAGACGGGGAGCTAAAGACCTTCCTACGGGCGCTCCGCTGGGCGATGGTCCCAAGTTGTCTTCCACCCACCCAAAGGGTTGGTGGGGATGGGAAAGAAACCCCCCCCTTTTTTAAAAAAATAAACCCCGCTGTTATTTTTTGCTTGGCTGAGCTGCACAAAGGCGGAGGGAAGCAACTGAAGGGGCAAAGGGAAAAAGTTCAGCCGCCCTTTTTTCTCCAAGTACAGGCACATTTTCTCACAGGGGGGTGGGGGGGAGTTTGGAGGGAAGGGAGCTCTCTCACGCCCCCCCCCCTCCTCTCCGTCCGAGGGTCCCCGCTCGCTAAAGCTCCCAACGTGCGTCGCAAACCAAGCAGCCTCTTTTCTTCTCCGAAGAGAACAAGGTCGCGATCTGGATCTTTCCACTCTCGTGTCTTTCTCCCCCACCCTCACCCGCTCCAGAAGGGAAAAGAAACGGGGGCGTGGGGGGAATTGCTACAGATATCGGCCTGGGTGCCTGTGTAGGTATTCCCAACGCGGCCTTGCCCCCCCCCCTCCTCTTGCGGTCCGGAGAGAGGACTGAAAGGGACATAAAATACGAGAGGAATCCCCCCCCCCGCCTCTCTCCCTTTTGAAAGAGAATGAACAATCAAAAGGGAGCCGACCCCCCCCCCGCAAATTCCGCCCCACTGGGCTTTGGGGAGGGGGCGATGGAGGGTCCTGGAAAAGTTTCAAGTTCAAGAACTTGCGAGAGTTCAGGGTCGGGGAAATAGACCCTCCCGTTTGCCCTGGATGGATGGGAAGGAAAGGAAAGGGGCCCGAAAGAATGGAAATATTAAGCTTTAGGTTTGCCTTCAATGGCAGATTCAAGGCAGGTGGTTTTTTTTTCTCCTGACCACACAACAGCGGCTGATGGTGGCTTCCTTCTGGCGTGGTGGTGGGGAACTCCTTTGCCAGTGTGGCGGCATCCCTCTCCCCCCCCCCGGGATTCTCCTATCCGATCCCCGCAACAGCTTCCGAATACGCTCCTGCTATTAGTAGTGATAAAGCTCCTTTAGCCCAGCAATAGTCAAGCAATTAAAAGGAGCGGTCGCTGAGGAAAGGGCAGCCCTTGCCTCAGTTTCCCTGAGGCTGCTGAGATGAGCTGGGGTTGGTTGGGAGCCCAAGCTGAAGGACTGAGCTGGGAAAGGAAGGAAGGAAGGAAGGAAGGAAGGAAAGAGGGAGAGAGGAAGGAAGGAGGAAGGAAGGAAAGGAGAGGGAGAGAGGAAAGAGAAAAGAGAGAGGAAGAAGTAAGAAGTCTCGAGAGGGAGGGAGGGAGAGAGAGAGAAGGCGGAAGGAAGAAAAAGGAAAAGAGGGAGAGAGAAGGGAGGAAAGGAGGGAGAGGCGGAGGAGAGAGGAAAGAAGGAGGAAAGGAGGAAGGAGGAAAGAAAGAGAGGAAGGAAGGAAAGGAGAGAGGGGAAAAGGAAGGAAGGAAGGAGAGAGAGAGAGAGGGAGGGTGGAGAGGGAAAAGGAGGTTCTGTTTTCAAACAAATACTAGCCAGTTTCTCAGCGCAAGGGGGGCGAGGAGGAGGCAACGGAAGGGAATAAATTACGCCCCCCCCCTCAATCTCTCCCCCCCCCCGTTAATTCTGGACGTAACTGACCGGGGCACCTTCCCAGCCTCGTCCATTCATCCAAGGCCCCGCTGAAGACGACCAACCTCTAGAAATAAACACCCGCCGCTCCTCGGAAAAATCCATTTTTGAACCGCAGAAAGGTAGGAACCACGGAAAAAAAGACGAGGCAAAAATGGGGAAGGGGTGGATTCCCCCTCCCTCCCTCTCTCTCTCTCCATATTGAACTGCGTAAAAAGCGTGACGCGCTTCCTTCGATAGGTTCGCGCCGCGGGTCTTCGCCCGTGTTTTCTCCCCACGCGGGGTTGTCGACTCGGTTGATGTAAGGAGAACCCCCTGGGGGGAAAGAAACCCGGAGGACAAAGCGTGGAGGAGGAGGAGGAGGAGGAGGAGGAGGAGAGGAGGAACACCCACGAACCATCTCCTTTTCGTGTGGACAGGCCCAGTTTCAGTTCCCAAAGGATGCGGAGGAGAAATACAGCCAAGTCAATCAAGTGTGTGTGTGTGTGTGTGTGTGTGTGTGTGCGCGAGCGCTTCCTCTCCGTTGCTCAGGTCGGCCCTTCAAAGGAAAACTTCATGGGAAATAAACCTCAATGGTTATTAATTTTGAATACAATGCTAACCCTTTATTTATGGGGGGGGGGTGTTATTTCTATTTTCAGGTGATTTCTTAAATTGCCAATGCTTCCCGGCTTATTGTGAAGTTTACATTAACATGAGGGAATCCCTGGCTTTAAACCTAATTGGGATCAGATCGTGGGGGTGAGAAAAATGTTGGTTACTCTTTTTTCCTGATGGGAGAACATCTTTTGTCCTTGGGCACATTTTGCCACTCAACCCCTTTCGTTCCCTTGTTAAAAAAAAACAACAAACCTTTTTGCACACCTACCTTAGACTAAATTATCTGTGGAGTCCATGGGGGCTTTGTCATGTCTGAAACCTAGGTCAGAACTCAGGAAGAATCTAGTATTTTATTTATATTTATTTATTTATATTTCAACCCGTCTCCCTCGGAAATAGCCTCTCTTCAGATGATAGGAAAAGATTTGTAACTCAGGAAAGTCTTTGCATACTGAAAAGGGACTACCAGAGGCCTGGCTTTTGGTTAAAATAAAATTAACACTTCTTTCTTCCTACAATGTTAAGTCAGTTCAACTTTCCAATAGAAGAGACTACCACTATCTGAAGCTTAGGGCTGAACTATGGAGTCTCCGGTGTTCTCTGAGCTGGGCTGTTTTCTTGCAGACATTTCATTACCCAACTAGGTATCACCATCAGTTCTATCAGGTAATGAAACGTCTGCAAGAAAACAGCCCAGCTCAGAGAGCACTGGGGACTCCTCCTGTAAAACTTATTTAATGTTACCCTTGAGAGTTTTTGAGGGCTTAGGGTGGGTATCCTGGGACCCCTGTCCTTGACTGATTACAGCAGGGATCTTCAAAGTTGACAGCTTTAAGACTTGTGGACCTCAACTCCCAGAATTCCTCCTCCAGTCATGTTAGCTCAGGAATTCTGGGAGTTGAAATCCACAAGTCTTAAACTTGCCAAGTTTGAAGACCCTTAGATTACAGATTCAGTGTGTTGAACCTAACCCCCAAAATGAATTGAGGTGCCAGGCGGCGCTACTTCCTAAACAACACAGCAAGAAAGTGACCCTGAAAAGGGAGGGGGAAAAATGGCCTGGTCTTCTTGTACACTTAGAAAGTGCAAACTCGATGCTTCCTTGTATAGTCCCAAGGGTGCTTTTTCAAGAGGCAACTGGACTTGCTGGTTTTTCTTTGAAGACATTTTGTTTCTCATCCAAGAAGCTTCTTTGGCTCTGACCAGATGGTGGGGAATGGAAGGATCATGGAAGGATGAGAAGTGCAACATCTTCAAAGAAAAATCAGAAAGTCCAGTTGCCTCTTGAAAAAGAGGACCTCTTGAAAAAACACCTAAAGGCAAGACAATGGATGGAAACTCATCAAGGAGAGAACCAACCTAGAACAAAGGATAAATTTCCTGTTAGAACAATTAATCAGTGGAACAACTTGCCTCCAGAAATTGTGAATGCTCCAACCATGGAAGCTTTTAAAAAGATGTTGGATAACCATTTGTCTGAAGTGGTGTAGGCTTTCCTGCCTAGGCAAGGGGGTTGGACTAGAAGACCTCCAAGGTCCCTTCCAACTCTGTTATTCTGTTTTCTATTTGTTAAAAGCACCTTTGAGACAATCGTGACCTGGATGACCGAGAATCTCCATAGACATTCCTTCTGTGAGCAGAGATGTGCACTCATGAGAACAAATGTAAATCCCGCAGAACCCAATACCTCTTTTCTGCACAATCCTAAACACCTAAACTCATATACTTGAGATGGGCTGCCACATATATCTACTAAATACATAAATAAATCTATTGCAAAATAGTTCCTGATAAGGGAGAATATTGGTAGCTCAGAATTGAAAGGAGCAATTCTCCCCTCAGGAGATTTGCCCTGTAGGGCAAAACAACTAGACACAAAGATAATTTCTTTTCCCATGCCACCATTCTGCTAAATACCTTACTCCCTATAGCACTGTCTTTCGCCCAGAGATATTTATCCATGTAGTAGGCTGTATTGCTATTATCCTTGTCATCTTCTCGTCTTTCCTACTACTGTCTCCTACTGCTGTATTATGATTTATCAATTGGTGTATCTTATGATTTATGATCCTACCTTATGATCTATGACATATCACTTTGTTGTTTGTATGTACACTGAGAACTTATTGGAAGCGAAACGTCTTCAAAAGGAAAAAAAAACAAAGTCCAGCACCTTTGGGACAACTATGATCTGGATGACTGAGAGTCTTTACAGACGTTTGGCTAAACAATTTGGGATGAATACCCTTTGAATGGTGTGGAAGGAGGAATGGGTTTGATGGAGATGATGGATAAAATCAGAACACCTACTAATATAAGATTTCTGCTATTAAGATTTAGAATAGAGGTAGAAATTAGAAAGGGGGGAAATATTGTTATGAATATTCTATGTCATATTTTAAAATCAGCATGTAAAAGAAAGGATTAGGGTTTGAAAGATGAGTGTATTATGTATAATGATATGATGTGAGGATGATTAATATAACCAAGATGACTAAAATTGTCAATATTATTACTATAATTTGGTATCAAAGCTTAAGCCCCTGTCACACTGCACCAATGGATGGAAAGAGGATGTAAAACGGAGAAAAACACTTGCCATCCGTTGGTTAACTTGAAGTATGCTTTCCTATTTTTCGGGTGTAAACATATTCACTGTCTCTCGTTTGCTTCCTTCTCTATCCGTCGCTCTCGTCTATTGACATTTTATATCCACTTCAGAAAAGTTTTGAGCTGCTCAAACTTTTGTGTGGAAAATTGTTATTGCAATCGCCGTGCCGTTCTGCATGGCGGCGCTTACACATCTGCTAATAGTTTTTCCGCTAACGGCATCTGCTGCGCATCCGCGCAAACTCGATCCACCTCCAGTCGGTAAACGGGGACGCAGGGAGTGAGGAGCGGAAGAACGCGCAGAGTTAGTAGCAGGACGGTAGAAGATGAAAGCGGATGCCAGACACGCAAGAAAGCATTTAAGAAATGGAATAAGAACGTTCGGCAGAGGGGACCTACCCTCGGATATTAAGGAATTGTCTAGAGGAGCCTAGAGGAATTGCAAAAGGAACGCTCAGGGGACAATACCTATTATTGCCTATAAAAAAGGGGAGCTTAACTCACCTGGATCTGCACTTTCCATCCCAGCAGCCCAGCTGTGCAGAACCTCTGCAGCCTTCATCTGCCTCTTTGCTCTTCCACAGCATCCAGTCCTGTCCACCGTGGATCGTAAACAAACTCCTTTTGGTAGCCACCATCATTCTGCAACAGTGCGAAGCGCCACTACAGGCTCTGTGAACTCTAACTACGGGAAGAAAAGGAGGTGGCGCGGAAGAAGTGCGTCTGGGTCCCAAAGATTCTTGGTTGATCAGGATGAATAGCAGACGTATGGAGGTACTGTACATACAAGCTTGATGGTGGAGCTCAGGAACGAAGACCCTAGTGCATTTCCAGAACTTCATTGAGATGCTTCCAGCCATGTTTGACGAGTGTGCAGGCTGACACCAGGCAGGTTTGACCCAGGCTAAACACGTCTAAACTTCCGTTCCCAAGCCTTGACCCTGGTGTCTCTAAGTGCCAGCTGACTCTGCGATCCACCTGCTCAGGACCACCTACAGAGCATGCAGTACGGCTGGAGGGTGCCACACCAACACCAATCAGCATTGTGGTTCAGATGAAGTGGTTGGCAGGCCATCATCGAAGAATACCGCTGGAGGAGCTCCTCCAGTGCCCTCCACCTGAAGAGGATGGAAGAAAGTTGCAGAGTCTATAAGTGTATCAGGCAGAGGTGGGAACTTTTCCCCCACTATTGTGGCGTTGGTAGTCTCCTGAGATGGGTAGCACGTGGTCCTGCAAAGCTCCAGCAAGTCTATGCATTTCGGACTTTATTTCATCTAACAAGGGCTGTTCTCACATCATCCTTCTTTCGCCGTTGTTGTGTGGGTCAACAGCTGACTAACGTTCAGTACATCGATGCTTCAGGCGCCAACGCTTCAATCTCAGGAGTGTCCCAGGTATATACAAAGCTGCGCAGTCTCACCTCAGAGGAAGGGGCTGAAACGCAATTCCTCAAGGTCTATGGGGTTCGCAGATCCAAGACCCCTGCCAAACCGTACTAGCATTTGCATTAGATGTTCCCTACTTCATGTTGGGGGATGACATTCGCCTTCTCCCTCACGAACCTACCTCATAAGCCCTACACTTCCAGAGCCTCTCACCTCATTGAAGAGATGACTTATATCAGGCTGTCCCAGGGCAAGACGGGTGTGTGAGAGGAATCGTCCTGTTGTGCATCCTGGCCACATGGTTCCAGGGACTTGTCACCTACCTATGCTAGCTATCGCCCAGAGACTGTTGATGGATGTGATCATGGATAGCTTTGCTGCATCCTGCACAATCTCATGCGCACATTTATGCCGCTACTCAGTGGTGTTTTGGTTGCATGAAACAGGTTGGGCTCGTGGACCTTCCAAACAGGGCAATGGGGACATAAGGTAGCTGGGGAATGGAGGCGAAGGGCGAAAAGCTTGGAATAGTATACATAAGGATCGTGCAAGGCCCCAACTAGAGCTTTCAACGTGAAGGGAAGAAGCACACAACCTCCTGAGACCACTGGTGCAACTCCCCAGCTGAGGCAGTGGAGTGCAGACAGGATGATAGATGCCTTAATGGATGCTTCCTTCAGCCTGTCTCATCACAAACTGATCATGGAGATTTTCGGGTCCATGTATTTGTTGGGTTTTGGGCCTACCAGTGAAAGGGCATTTATAAAGATTGTGTTTCTGTTGAAAATGTGTTGATGATATGATTAAATTGTTATTGATAAAATAAAGGGCCATGAGGTGTGGCCAGCTGGGAAGGTTTGTGGACCACACAGTCCCACTAAGTTTTCACTGGAGGTGTTTATCTATCCCACAGCCTATTACCATTCCCGGAAAGGTATCCTCTTGCCCATCCCCAACTGCGGATCTAATCCATTCAACAAGCATGCGAATAGGCCTTAAACCATTTGTGTCTAAAAGTTTTCGCAGCCAAGACTTTATTTAAAATAAAATTAAATGAAGCAAGTGTTGTGAAGCAAAGATAACTTTATTAATATACAAGCTGTAAAAGAAATAACATTGGACCCAAGTCAAGTGTCCAAATATAAGTCTACAGGTAGCCACCCACGTCTCTGGCACTCTATCGGTCATCGGAGTGTGGGCCAGTCTATAGGGGTTGAAAGGGTTCCAGGTGCTGTGGAGGCTGGTGCTGCTGGAGTGCTGGTCTGTAGGCGTCATTGGGGTGGCCTGCCCCGCCAGAGAGGAACAAACAGGTGATGGTGTGCTTTGAGGAAGCTTTCAGATCAGATGGCTTCAGCCCCGTGATGTTGAAGAGCCTTCCTCCTCCATGCCATGGGGGTTGTCAGGGCCCGCAGTACCCGAGGTAACAGATTGTAAGAGCGTGGGAGGTCCTGGGCTTTGGCTGTGGGTGTGGTAGGAAGGAGCAGTGTTAGTGGGGCTGTCTGGTCTGCGAGCTGGTGTTGACGGACTGGGCGTGGGGCATCATTGCGGTGGGTGGCACGTTGGCTTATGGCAGATGCGAGTTGTTCACATTGTTGGTGGCATTGTGGCATGGGTGGCAATGGCCATTGCATCGTGGATTATTCAGTGGCCATGGTGGCTCAGTGGCATCAGTCGAACTGGTGTCTGTTCCGATAGACCTGGAACTGGGAAGGGCTGGCTGGGCCTGTGCTTTGCTGGATCCACCTGGTAAGCCGTAGCCCTGGCACCAGGTGAGGGGCTGTGGAGCCTGGAATGGGAAGGGATATCAACTGGGCGTGGAGGCAGCATGATCCTGGACTCGGTTGGGGGAGCAGGTTCACCAGGATCTGGAGGTTGTGAGCACGGCTCGGTGATATCGTTCCTTTCCACGGCACCTGGTACTTGGTTCCGTTCTCATGGTCTCATTTGAGTGTGTCTGTTCACGAGGTAGGAAGATGTGAAGGGCTTGCGGTTGGAGAGAGGAGTTCCGGTGTGGTACCAGCTGAGACGAGGAAGAGGTCTTGGGATGGCTGGTCTGGATGGCGTCCCTGAGGAATTCTCGCAGCAGGAGCGAGAGGTGTTGGCTTCTGCCCCTCCCTGTCTGCTCTTCTCTGCCTTTTTCTGTGGAGAGTGGAGGCTTGGGGGGTCCGGAGGGGGGAAGGGCTGTGGTGGACATTGGGCCGTCCTCCTTTCTCCCACTGCACCCGGGTAGGGAGTCCTCGCATTTCGCTCCACCACAGTTACAACAGCTGTCCGGCTTTTGATTCTGGCCGTCTGTGGCACGCATCCAAGGCAGAAACCTGCCTGGAGACAGGAGCTCTGACTCTCTGCCGGAAGAGTGAACTGGCTCTCAGCAGGCCTGCCGGGAAGAGAGCGGGTAGTGAGGAGGGGCTGCTGCTGCTTCCTCGGTGGCGGACCCTGGCACCCTCTACAGGAAGCTGCCACCTGGCCATGACGTAGGTCTCTCTGTTCCGTCAGCTTAAACCGGGCCTGGCCAGATTTCTTGAGGTGCCAGCTTCCCGTAAACAGGTCGTGCATGTTGGCTTTTCTCATTCCAGCCGAGGAGCAACATCCGATGTGTAGCCCAGACTCTCCCCTTCTCTCTTCAAGCAAACCTTGCTTCCTTTTGGTGTCCTCTTGTAGATGCCGGTGTCCCTTCCGCATAGATATGTCGTCTCTCTCTCAGACCACTCCAGCACCTCATCACTCGTGTGCCTCCCTCAATGGAGTTTCATTGCTCTCTCTCCCATCCCCGAGTCTGCCTCTTCTCCCCTTTGGCAAGACCAGATGTGGCCCTCATTTCAGAGGGGCTTCCAGGTTGTATCAAGGGGCTGCCTCCCTCCACACACCACCTAGCAGCAGCACCAGCAGGAGATCATCTAGCACGCAGCATCACCTAGCAGCATCACCTTAGCATCGATCCATATCAGGGCATCATCAAACCAGCACAGCAGCGGACCAGTGACTCAATCAGCAGCAAGCAGAGTAATGCACCAGCATGGGCTGCTCAGCTCGAGCACCAGGAGCTAAGCAAGAACCAAGGAGCAGCACGAGCTAGGAACGAGTCCAAGTCTCTGGAGGCACGAGCAGGACCAGCAGGACGAGGAGCAGCTTCAGCAAAGGAAGCACGAGCAGAAGCACACCACCAAAGCAGCAATCATCAGCTCCGTACTGGACAGAAGCAGAACGCAGCAGAACCCCAGCAGAAGCAGTGTGTAAGTGGTCAGTGGTGTTGGGCGGGATGGTGGTCCCTGTCCCTCTCGCCAGGTTGTGAATGGCGAGTGGCTGAGGCTTTCTCTTCTTCCCCATGGTTGTGGGTTTGCTGGGCTGGCAGGAGGCTGGCAGGCAGGACAACAAGGCTGGCAGGAAGGCTGGCAGGGCAGGCAGGCACCAAGGCTGGCAGGCTGGGAGGCAGGGTCAGGCATCAGGCTGGCAGTGCCAGGCACCAAGGCTGCAGGCTGGAGGCAGGCTGGCAGGAAGGCTGGCAGGCAGGCTGGCAGGGAAGGCTGCCAGGCAGGCAGGCACCACTGCGGCAAGGCAGCAGGCAGCAGAAGGCTGGCAGGAAGGCTGCAGCAAGGCTGGCAAGCACTGCTGGCAAGCAGGGCAGGCTGGCAAGGCAACTCGATGTGTCCGGAAGCAGGTCTTTCCTCAGAATGGTGACCTGCTTGGGAGCTGCTTCCCTTTATATCCGCGGGGCTGACCACAATACATCCCCCGCCCATGGCTGCGCAGTGAACGCTAGGCATCCGTTCTGCATCCGCAGGCATCCGCTAGGCTTTCTGCTGTCTGCATCCGCTTTCATCCGTTTCCGCGTCCGCTTTGCTGAGTCCCCCCGGTAAGCCCAGCGGATGTGCCATCCGCTTCGCATCCCGCTCGGCTTCCGTGGAGCATCCCGCATTTCTCCGCTCTGCGTCCTCCCAGCGTCTCGGCCTTCCGTTCCTTTCCGTGTTGTCCGCTCTGGTTATGCAAATTTTTGCCCCTTTTGAGAGCGGATAACAACGGATGTAAGGATACTCAGATGTCACACTGTTCATGTAATATATGACCCTGACGACACAGATAAACCTCCAAGTGCTTCCAGGACTCTCTAAATTAAGGATGCAAATGACCAGCTTTCTGCAAGGAATATAAATCCTTCCATTTCCCCCACTATCCTGTCAGAACTGAAGAAGCTTCTTGGATGAGAAGAGAAACGTCTTCAAAAGAAGAAGAAAAAACAAGAAAGTCCAGTTGCCTCCTGAAAAAAGCACTTTTGGGGCAATAGTGATCTTTCACAGATTTAACAGATAATCAGAGTTGGAAGGGACCTTGTATGTAGGTCATCTAGTCCAACCCCCCACCCAAGCGGAAGTCCCTACACCATTTCTGACAAATGGCCTTCCAATCTCATCTTGAAAGTCTCAAATGATGGCGCTCCCACAACTTCCGAGGGCAACCTGGATGACTGAGAATCTCTACAACCTGAGAGATTATGTACCGGAGACAGATTCCTTGGCTATCCAATCCCACTTGGCCAAAAAAAAAAAGAATTTTATTCGGTTTTCTTCGAAACGAGGGGTCTTCTGATGCTCTCTGAGTTTACACGAACCCGCCGTTTCCAGCGCTTGATCTGAGCAGGATTTTTTTCGCCTGGGGAATAAAAGCCAGCCATTATATTATTATAGCTTGTAAACCGCGATCGGAGGGCGAAAAAAGTGTTGCGAGAACGTGGCCAACTGCCCAGCCAGCCATCTCAGGCTTCGCCATTGTGCTTGTGGTTGAGACGTGTGTGTCCTGCCAATCCAGAAAACCGAGTTAATGACTGAGCCAGGGATGAGTTAACTATGAATAAGCGTGTGTAAGTCCGACAGACCTCTTTCCCCTCTCTCCACCCCTTGGTTATTTTTCTTTCCAGACCCCAGCAGCCTACTTGATTGAAAGAAACGGGGCTCTCCACGTCCGACCGAGAAGTTTGGGAGATTTAAATCCTTTTGGTTGCGAAAGTAGTTCGTTCAAGACAAGCGTTCGTTGCTCCCGATCGATGTGTAAAACAATAAATTTGGATGCTGAGATATCTCCTCACAGCAAATACAGAGTCGCTGTATCCGTGAGATGGGCGGGGGGGGGAACCATAATAATTTATTTTTATGAAAATCTGAGCTTCTTCAAATTCTTCTTCTTCTTCTTTTTTTTTTTTAACAAGCGCTGCCAGGCAGGTTTGGCCAAAAGAAGGGTTCTCGACGCGAAAGAGTCTTGCGACGTGGCTGTGAAACTTCCAGTTGCAATTTTAGACCAAGGGAGCCGGCGATTCTAACTTTAGAGCAGGGATCCCCAAACTTGGAAATTTTAAGACTTATGGGACTTCAGCTCCCAGAATTCTCCAGCCAGCTATGCAATGCTTAGATGCCAGAGGGAAAAACATAACTGGAAATATTAAACCTACATTAGGAAGAAAGGGAGGAAGAAAGGAAGATAAATAATGCCTAAGACAAACAGACTTGTATGTTATATTTCCATAACACCAATATTCACAATTTGGTGATGGTGTGGAGGCTTTGAATCAGAGATGGGATTCAGCAGGTTCTGACCAGTACTGGAGAACCAGTAGCAGAAATTTCGGAGAACCAGCAAATCCCATCTCTGACTGGCCCCACTGCCCCATCTATTCTCTGCCTCTCGTTGAGTCCCAGGTGATCGGCTGGGTCTTCTTTTGTTGCCCTGCACAGGAGAACAGAGCTGGAAAGCAGGTTAGTGGGGTGGGGAGGGAATGGGATTTTGCAGTATCCAGTGCCCTGCCATACCCACCAAGCCATGCCCACAGAACTGGTAGTAAAAATTTTGAAACCCAAAACTATTTTGAATCAGTGTTGACTCCTAGCTGCTTGGACAAATCCTTCAGTTTTCTTGGAAACTTTTTCAGAAATGGTATGCCATTGCCGACTTTCTAGGATTAAGAGAGGAACTGGTTTAAGATCATCCAACTGGCTCCGTGTCTAAGGCAAGACTAGAACTCACCATTTCCTGGTCTCTATCCGAAGCCTTAACCTCTACATCAAACTGAATTTCATACTCACAATTATTTGGACCATACTTTCTTAAATTAACTCCCCTTTCTTTGCTTTGAGGACACACAGCCTCATCAGTGAACCACACAAGTTGGGTTGTGCAACAATCAAAGCTAACACAGGTCTTCTGGCATGGATCAGGGGTCTCCAATCTTAGCAACTTTCAGCCTGGTGGACTTCAACTACCAGAATTCTGGAAGTTGAGGTCCTCCAGGCTTGAAGTTGCCAAGGTTGGAGACCCCTGGCATAGACAACTCCCCATAGACAAGCCCAAATTGGATTTAGGGTGTTTGATCCTCAAGATATTTCAGACAAGAGCCAATTTGATCTCGTGATTAAGACACCAGACTAGAAAACGGGAGATGATGAGTCCTAACCCTGTCTTGGTCATGAAAGCTGGCTGGGTGACTTTGGGCCTAAGGCAGGACTAGAACACACAGTCTCCTAATGATTGGCCCAAAGTTGAAGCAACATTTGGGGTCCTGCTAATCCAGCGAATGGGAGCTTTCCAGGGTCCTGATTGCTGTCTTGGGGACTTGTGCAATGATGGTAGAGATGAGTGAGTGATTGAAACAATTAGGTGGCAGATGTTTAGGTGTCAACTCATAAAACATTTCTCTGCATGTTTTAGAGTTGCCATGAACAAAAAAAGGGGGTGGGGTTGGGGAGAATTTGAAAGAACAGTGCAGCAGTTTGGAACCGAAAGTGCATTCCATTTTTATCTTGCAAAGATTGTAACTAAGCACCAGAGTTTCTGCCATCTTTAATTGGAGAACATGATTGATGATTCTTGGCTATGAACATGCTTTGTTGGAGAATATGAATTGTGATACAGAGGGGTGGGGGGGGAAACCAGGGTCAAGAGTGACAGAGAATTACATGTCTCAGAATCGGCTACATATAGGTCATACCAACATGTTTGCTCCTAATAAATCCTTTAAAGTTTTTGAAGCTTGGCTCGAGGCTCATGATTTAATTAGGGCAATTGTTGGAATCCTGACACTAAGTTTAAAAAGGAGGTAGTTGAGTGAAAGTGAATACAAAATAATTTTTTTTTTAAAATAACATTTTTAATAAGTTTATACATCATACATGAAAATACAAACTCACATAAAAGGAAAAAGAAATGACAAAACTAATTAAAAGTGATAAAAACATACATCAAATAAACAGAGCAATGGCGGCCTCTGACTTTCTTTCAGTACAAAGATATTAACAATACAGCCACTTCTCTCTAAATTTAAAGAAATAACACCAATTTATAAAACACCTTAAAATACTAATAGTTGACATACTAAAAACCATTATTCATAAAATGTTGTTTTAATTTCATCTAAAGGACAGTAAGTTACCGAATGCAAATTTCCTTACATTTGAAGAACTATAATATTTCTCTTATCAAATCCAGTCGAATCTTCAAAACCAAAAGCCAAAGATTGATTCTACTCTTTATCCTGAAAGAAATCTATCAGTGGCCTTCAGGTCACATACAGGTTAGTCAAATTTGCAAAATAAACGCTTCTTGAATGCACTTTGAGGACAGGAAGATTATGTTAGGATTCCGGCAGTTACCCCAATTAAATCATGAGTCTTAAGCCAAACTTCCAAAACTTCAAAAGGATTTATTGGGAGTTAACATGTCTGGCACTGCCTGGGTGTAGCTGATTCTGAGACACTTCATTCATTGTCACCCTTGACCCTGGTTTTCCCTCCACTCCCTGGGTGTATCATAATTCATATTCTCCAATGGGAAACATCCATAGCCAAGAGTCATCAGTCATGTTCTCCAGTTAGATGTTTGCCCAGCAGAAACTTCAGTCACCTGGTTACTATCTTTGAAAAACTATTTATGGAATGCACTTTTGATTTCCAAGCTGCCGCACTGCTCTTTCAAACCCCTTTCCCTCCTCCCTTTCTGTTGGCAACTCTACAAAGACCACAGGAATATTTTATGAGTTGACAGATTAAACAAGATGAACCTTGAAGTGATATTCAATACAATGTATTCTTATTTCAGTTTGTGACAGGCGTTGTCATATCAACTGGAAAAGAACTCCCTCTGGTTCTATAGTGGGTCCTTTCTCCCTCCCCAGAGTTTCTCGTGGATAACTTTTCCACATGAAATGACTTGAAAGGATCTTAGGAATGAAAAATGCTAATAATCATACTGACGGAGCATTTTAATTAGGGTTCTTAATTAATTAGATTTTCCTGAATTGGTTAATTCAATGTCAGGGTTGAATGATAGCTGTCTTCCAGTACTGAGGGGCAAACTTGGAGAAGGGGATTGTGGTTGTAATTGTATAGGTACTCCTCAACTTACAACAGTTCATTTAGTGACCTTTCAAAGTTGCAACAGCACTGAGTAAAGAGTGACTTAAGACCGTCTTTCACATTTGTGACTGCTGCAACTTCTCCATGGTCACGGGATCAAAATTCAGACACTTGGCAACTGACTCACATTTATGACCATTGCAACGTCCCGGGGTCCCCTTTTGCGACCTTCTGACAAGCGAAATCATTGGGGAAGCCAGGTTCACATAACAACTGTTTCACTAACTTAATAATTGCAGTGATTCACGTAACAGCTATACAAGGCAGGTCATAAAAAGGGGCAAAACTCACTTAACAATTGTCCTGGTTAGCAACGGAAGTGTGATGACCCGGGGCATGGCACAAAAGCAACAAAGTCACAAAAATGGATAAAGTCCCTTTAAGGCCTCCATTGTCTCCCAGTGTCTAGTTATCCTCGGCTGGAGATCAAACTCTTCCAAATACAGTCTTCAAAGGGAAGAAATGCAGTCTGAACCCAAAGTACAGATAAAGAAGAAATAAAAAAACCAACACAAATCACACTAAAGTAATTAACAGGACAGGCCAGCATAATAAATTGCAGACTTCCAAAAGATAACGAAGCACACACAGTTGGGAGGATGCCAAAACCCAGATAACCTTGACAAAGATAATGCACACTTGGCTTCCAGCAATGTGCTGTGTGTAAACACCCTTCTTATATCCAGCTGCAACTAATGAAAGGGATCAGGGCCTTTTTCTCTCCAGTAAGCCATGTTGCTCCCTTCTCTGTTCCTCCCTGCCCGCCCTAGGATGAAGAGGGAGTGGCCCTGGGTCTTCCTCTGAATGCCCAGCCGAACTGTTTCTCCCGTTTCTTCCACAGCCACTGGAGCCACACTCCCACTCCCTGTCAGCTCCTCAATCTCCCCCTCAGAATCAGACTCCAACAAGGGCATGACAGGAAGTTTTGGTTGTGGTCGTAAGTCAAGGACTACCTGTGTAAATAAATGCTGCACATGGTACTTCTCAAATAACCCCTGGGAAGCCATGAATAGATGTGTCCCCATAAAACATCTTGGTAGTTCCCACTTCTCGAAGGTGCCCCTCCTCCCAGGCCAGAGCCCTTGTCACCTCCTTTATCTTTCCAGGACCAAAAGCATTTCAGGTATTTTCATTTATTTTTTTTACCAGCCATGATTAATATATTAATAATTTTGGTCCTCCGAGTGGTCTTTTTCACATCAACTATTCCCCTATGCTCTGTTTTGCTTGCTTATCTAAGGCACCTTTTTAACCCTGTTTTTTTTCTTTTTTTAAAATCTTCAGCTCTTTTTTTTCACCTTCTGTGAAAAAAGGTGAAGGTGTGTCTCCCACCTTCTGTGGGAGCCTTTGGAAGGAAGCTGTCTTGTGATGCTTCCCCCACCCCTGGGCAGGATTTGTTTAACAAACAGAGAGGAGAGAAAGGAAAAAGAAAAGGGAAGAAAGAAAGAGAGAAAGGGTGGAGGAAGGGAGGAAGGGAAGAAGGAAGGAAGAAAGGAAGGAAGATAGGAAAAAAGAAAGAAAGAAAGAGGAAGAAAGGAAGGAAGGAAGAGGGAAAGAAGGAAGAAACCCTCCTTCAACGTTCCTAATTAATCAACGTTCCTTATTAATCAATGTTCCTAATTAATCAACATTCCTAATTAACGCCTTTGGATCTCACTAGCCCCCAATATGGGAGCTGCTGAAGATTTTCCAGTGACGGTTTTTTCCCCTTGTACCCCGGTTTCTGTGCTTCTGTCCTAAGGGAGAAGGAATTATGGGGTTGGTGGGTTTTCGTGCCTGGGAAGGGGGTTATTCATCCTGGTGACAGCGGGGCTGCCAGGGGTCTCTCCCTCCCCTCCCCTCCCCTCCCCCTGCCTCTTCTCGCCCCTTGTTCTAATTACAGACCGGCTGAAATGTATGCTAATGAGGAATAACGGCTGCTTTCTGAAGCTGCAGTTAGCCAAAGAGGCCAGTTTATCATCCGGGTGGCCGCCAAGACAAGGCCTGGGTCACAGACAGCCCCGCCTCTCTTTAAGCACATTATCTGTCTATCTCTGTCTATCTGTCTGTCTGTCCGTCTGTCCACCCACCCATCCTTTATCTCTCTCATTGTCTGTCTGTCTGTCTGTCTCTCTATCTCTGTCTATCATATATCTATCATTGTCTGTCTTTATCAATTAATCATTTATCTCTCTCTCACTGTCTTTCTGTCTGTCTCTTTCTATCATCCTTCTCTATCATCTTTCTCTATCTATCTATCTATCTATCTATCATTTATCTTTCATTGTCTGTCTGTCTGTCTCAATTAATCATTTATCTCTCATTGTCTGTCTGTCTTTCTGTCTGTCTCTTTCTGTCTGTCTCTTTCTATCATCTTTCTCTATCATCTTTATCTATCTATCTATCTATCTATCTATCTATCTATCTATCTATCTATCTATCTATCTATCTATCTAATCTCATTGCCTGCCTGCCTGTCTGTCTCTATCTCTGTCTGTCTGTTTCTCTATCATCTACCTCCCTCCCTACCCACGCATTCACATAGCCCTGAGTGAGAAATCATAGACCGTTGGATGGTAGAGTTGGAAGGGGACTTTGAGGTCCTCTACTCCAATCCCCTGCCCATAAGAGGAATGCCCCAAACCAATGCTTCTCAATCTTGTCAACTTTAAGATGTGTGGACTTCAATTCCCAGAATTCTCCAGCCAGCTAATTGGCTGGACAATTCTGGGAGTTGAAGTCCATACATTTTAAAGTTGACAAGGTTGAAAAATATTGTCCCAAACCATTCCAGACAAATGTCTGTTTCAATTGGGAAAAGTCTGGGAACACCTTTTCAGATGAATGAATACAGGTGGTCCTTGGCTTACAACTATGCAATGGGTGGACACTAATCAAGGAGAGAAGCAACCTAGAACTAAGAAGAAATTTCCTGACAGTGAGAACAATCAGCCAGTGGAACAAGTTGCACTGGAAATTTTAAAAAAGATGTTGGATAATCATTTATCTGAAATGACCTATCTGAAATAGGGTTTCCTGCCTAGGCAGGGAGTTAGACTAGAAGACCTCCAAGGTCCCTTCCAACTATTCTATTCTATTCTATTCTATTCTATTCTGTTCTGTTCTGTTCTGTTCTGTTCTGTTCTGTTCTGTTCTGTCCTGTTCTGTTCCGTTCTATTCCATTCCATTCCATTCTATTCTATTCATTTAATGACTATTTTCACCTTACAACAGCAGTGAAAAAAGTGACATGATTATTTTTCACAATAATGAAAAACACACACTTCACACTTTCACTTACTCAGGAAGGTTCCACACCCTGATTTGGGTCACCCTGAGGATGCAGATTAAAACCCCAAGTGGCCTCAACTACTCTCAGAGACCTAACAAGAGTCCTAACGACCAGAGGATTGCAAAGAATATAAATCTTTCCATTCCCCACCAGTCAATTAGAACTGAAGAAGCTTCTGGAATGAGAAGCAAAAGGTTTTTAAAGAAAAAAAATCCAGTTGCCATTTTGAAAAAGCACCTTTGTGTGTGATCAGAATGAACTCCCAAGACCCCAAAAATGAGATTCAGAGGCTCACCCCTTTCCCAATACTAAGCCATTATTTATGTAACAGTGATTAATTGAAGAAAAATAAGTTGCACAATGTGCTAAGTCATGGTTTACAAAGTACAGATAGTCTTTGCCTTACAACAGTTCATTTAGTGATCAAAGTTACGACAGCAATGAAAAAAGTGACTGACTATGACCGTTCTTCACACTTAACGACATTCTCCGCATCCCCATGAACAAAATTCAGAGGCTTGGCAACTGGTTCATACTTATGACTGTTGGTGTATTCCTGAGGCCATTGTGATGCCCCTTTTTGTGACCTTCTGACAAGCAAGGTCAAAGGGGAAGCCAGCTTCACTGAACGGCCTTGTTACTAACTTAGCAACTGCTGTGATTCACTTAACGACTGTGGCAAGAATGTTTGTAAAATGGGGCAAAACTCACTGAGCAGAAGCCTCACTTAACAACATAAATTTTGGGCTCAGTTGAGGTTGCAAGTGGAGGATCACCTGTAGTAGTTGGATTCACATTGCACCAGACTGAAGTACATACTTTATATGGCTTGCCCTACACATACTTTATATGGCTTGCCCTACACCAGTGATGGCAAACCTTTTCGGCACCAAGTGTCCAAACTAGAACGTGCATGCAGGCGCACGCATGTGTGCTTGCCGGAGTGCCAGAAAACCAACGATCAGCTGGTTGGTTGCCTGTTTTTTGCCCATTTTTGGGGCCATTTCTGCCCTTTTTCAGGCCATTTTTGGCCTGAAAACAGTCTGGAAAAGGCCCGAAAATGAAAAACAGCCTATTTTTGGGCCATTTTTCAGGCCATTCTCCGCCGCCCCGCTACCCATGAATACCAGCTGGCTGGTGCACCAGAAACCTGAAGAGCAGCTGGCAATGGTACGCATGCCCACAGAAAGGACTCTGCGTGCCACCTCTGGCATGCATGCCATAGGTGCGTTGTCACAGCCCTACACAATTGAGCCCGGACAAAAATTCTAGAGCAGTGATATTTTGAAGTGTGCAGTCTCTCTCTCTCTCTCTCTGTTTGCGTGTGTGTGTGTGTGTGTAAAGGGGAATACTTTTTAATTCAACTGTTAAGGCCAATGGAAACTTTCCATCTTAAGAAAGGGATCTCATTGGATGTAAAGACTGTCTTTCACACAGGTGTCAAACTCAAGGCTTGGGGGCCGGATCTGGCCCATGAGGTGCTTAGATCTGAGCCGTCGGGCTGGCCTGGAAACAGCAAAAGACCGCCTCGTGGTGCCTCTGCCAGTGAAAACGGAGCTTGGGAGGGCCACACGCAACCCTCCCGGGTTCCGTTTTCAGCCGCGATGGCCTCCTGCAGCCCTCTGCAAGCAAAGATGGAGCCGCACATACCCCCCCACTAGCTCCATTTTCATTGGCAGAGGGCTAGCAAAACACAAACTAAAAACAAAACAAAAGGGGAAATGTTTCTCCTTTTGCATTTGGGCATCCAAGAAGGGACAGGAAAGGAGGAAGGGAAAGAGGGAAGACAAAGAAAAAGAAGGAAAGAGGGGAAGGAAGAAGAAAGGAGAAGGAAGAAGGAAGGAAAAAGAAGAGAGGGAAGGAAGGAAGGAAAGAAGATTATGAGAGTGAGGCGGGGATCTGAGGGAAGTTCTGCCTTCGCACTTGGTCACCACAGGTGCCCCTAACACGGGTGACATTGAGCTGGCCATGCCCCCCCGACTATGCCCACCCCTGAGGTCAAACACAACCCTGATGTGGCCCTCAATGAAATTTGACACCCCTGCTCTTTTATGATCACAAAAATAGAACTAGAAATGACTGTAACATAGTTAAAGGTAGCCTTTGACTAACTGCCACCATTGAGACCAGAATTTCCATTGCTGAGCAAGGCGGTCGTTAAGTGAGTTGTGCCCAATTTTATGCCACAGTTGTTACACAGATCGCTGCCATTGTTAAGTGAAATATATGGTCATTAAACGAATCTGGCTTCCCTTGTTGACTTCTTTAGATATTACTGCTGTTGTAAATAAATACATGCCAGTTGCCAAGCACCTCAGTTTTGATCAGGCGGTTGGTGGGAAGCTGCAACTGTCCTAAGTGTGAGGACCAGTTGTCAATTCCTATTTTAACTGCTACTGTAATGTTGACCAGTTGTTAAACAAATAGTCATAGGTCAAGCACTCGCTGTACTGAGATTTTGTTTAAATATAAGGAAAAAAAAGTTCCTAACTGAAAAATCCGTTCAATAGTAGAATTTCTACTTGGGGGCTTATGGGTTCTCTATCCCTGGAATTGTTTAAGTAGTTGATGATTTATGTAGTTTTCCTACCCAATCTGGTTTACAGATAACAGATAAAAAGAGTTGGAAGGGACCTTGTAAGGTCATCGTAGTCAAGCCCCCACCAGCGGGAGACCCAACACCATTTCTGAAAATGGCAGTCTAATCATCTTCTTGAAGATCTACCAGTGATGGCACTCCACAGTTTCTGAGGGCAACTTCTGTTCCATTGGTTGATGTTTCTGTCAGAAAGTATTTTATTTCGAGGTGAATCTCCTCTTTCAGTTTCCGTCCATTGTTTCCTTGTCTGGCCTTCGGATGCTTTCGAGAATAGCTTGACCCCCTTTCTCTCTGTGGCAGCCCTCCAATATTGGAAAGACCGCTATCATGCTCCCTGGTTCTTCTCTTCACTAGACTAGCCAGCCCAGTTCCTTAACCGTTTTTCAGTGTTTGTTTCCAGTCCCCTAATCATCTGGTTGCTCTTCTCTGTACTTTTTTTAGAGTCTCAACTCTTCTTTATGCTGTCAACAAAAACAGATGCAGTACTCTAGGTGTGTCTTACTTAGCTTTATTAGAGTTGGTATTAATATTCCCTTGATCTCTATTGTATTCCTCTGTTAATGCAACTTAGGATTGCTTTGGCTTTTTGGCTGCTGCTGCACACTGCTGGCTCATATTTAGCTGGTTGTCCACTAAGACTCCAAAGATCCTCTCACCGTTACTGCTATGAGCCTGGTTTCACCATTCTATATATATATTACTTTTGGGTTTTTTCCTTGCCTAAGTGTAGACTTTACTTTCTCTACATTGAATTATTTTTTAGATACAGCCCAGTGTTCTAGTCTGTCAAGATCCACGTGGATCTTGAGCCTATGCTCTTGAGTGTTAGCTATTCCTGCCAGCTTAGTATCATCTGCAAATTTGGTAAGTTCCCCTTCTATTTCTTCATCTAAGTCGTTCATGAAAATATTGAAGAGTAGTGGGCCTACGACAGAACCTTGTGGCTTAAGTGAAGTTCAATGAGGTTAAGTTTAAGTGAACCAAGAAAAGAAGACACGGACAATTGAAAAGGAAGTGACACAAATCATTTAACTTTGTTTGCATCTGTGACAAATATTGCAGTGAAAAACTGTAGAAAAAAAAAATACTTAGGCTAAATGTGTATTTTTGAGCATTAGAAAGATTGATTTTTTTTCAGATGTTCTTAGAAGACAAAAGCCCCTCCTTGAGGTCTAGAAACATGACATATAAAAAACATTAAAGAGATAGAGGTAATAAACAAATAAGCAAACCATGAAATATAAACAAACAGATAAATAAGAAGCCTTCAGCCAGTAACCGATTAAGGTCTTGTCGCTTTCAGGCAGCAGGACAAGCCATCTGAGGGAACTCATCAAGTAAATTCAGGTCAGAAAGCCCATCTGGCTAATGTGCAATTAACACTTTTTAGGGACTGCTTTGAAGCAGAGAAAAGCTGCCCTTGGGAGAAATGCTCAAAATGCCAGACATTATTTGATTTTTTTAAAAAAGCTTTGTCTGCTGGATAAAGGACACAAGGACAAAAAGAAAGGTGTATGTGTCCTTCTTTTGCCTGACATCCAGTAACCCTATACACAATATAAAACACTATTGTTGAACCTTGGCAACTTTAAGGTGTGTGTGGGCTTGAACTTCACTGCAGAATCCAGAGGGGTATATTGATGGCAGAGGTTGGCATATATCGCATTATTAGAGCAATGTTTCTCAACCTCAGCGACTCCCAATTGGACTTCAACTCCCAATTCCTGGCTGGGGAATTCTGGGAACTGAAGTCCACATGTCTTAAAGTTGCCATGGTTGAGAAACACAGCTTGAGGGTCTCTGCCTCAGCCAGTTTATAAACGTATGTATAGCAGCTAATGAAGGGAGCCACTCACACGACAGTCATCTGTCATCGATCAGATTTATGTTTTAATCAATCTAAACATTCCCACCCAAAACAAGCACAGCATCTAGGGATGAATTTGCTGTCACGTATGGAAGATACTAGTGTTCTGACCAAGACTTCCCAGACCGTAATTATGTACACGCTTAATTTTTAAAAACAAGTCTTGATTTATTGCAATGTTGGGAATTGTTTTAATTCCCAGCTGGTAATGAATCTCAAACAGTCCTTCGAGATAAGCACCCACCTTTCTTTCCTGTGAAGTTCTGCCAATAACAGAAGTGTCAAACTAGAAAAAAAAAACCAACCAAAGTACAAAGAGCTTCAAGAATGAATCTGGACCAAACGAACTACTTTGCTTCCTGCAAAGGTTTCATCATCTTTGCCTGTCCTTTATACCTTATGGGAGGGGCAATCACCTCCCAGCCTTACTCCCGAGTCGCCCCTTTTGTTTTAGCTGCTCTTGCCTTCTAGCAGCTGTGCACACATGCACACTGGGAACAGGCTCCCCTGGTTCATCTGCCTCGCTGCTGCCAGACTCTGGAGGCTCCACTCCCAGATGGTTCTGGCCCCATCCCTGCATTGGATGCAGGATCCTTGTTCAAGTCCTCTCCAGACTCCTGGACTGGTCCTCTTTCTTCCCCAGTGTCTGATTCTGCTGCTGTCTGCACAGGTTGTTGGCGACCACAACAACTAGCAGGCTGGATAGACTATATAGTCAGAGATGTCACCGGGGGTGTGTGTGTTAAAAACAAAATGAGGATGGCAGTCGTGACCATATATAATGCTGCCTAAAAGAGCCTCACAGCAAAATAGGTGGCAAATAAATTTAACAAATAAATAAAAATAATTCTGCCATTTTCTATAGTATGTAATTTAAGTGCCACGCACATAAAAACATGCCAGTGTCATGGCGTAGTTAGGGCTACCATCTTATACTTCCATTTTACCTTAAGGTAGTCCTCAGCTTATGATCAAAACTGAGTCCCAAATTTCTGTTGCTAAGTGAGATATTTGTTAACTGAGCATTGTCCCATTTTACAACCTTTCTTGTCCTGCTTGTTAAGTAATCACTGAAGTTGTTAAATTTAGTCACCCGGTTGTTAAGGGAAGCTGGCTTCCCGATTGTCTTTGTCAGAAGGTCACAAAAGGTAATCACATGACCACGGGACACCGCAACTGTCATAAATATGAGTCAGTTGCCAAGTGTCTGAATTTTGATCACAGGGATGCTGTTGCAATGGTCATAAGTGTGAATAATGAACATAAATCCCTTGTTTTTAGTGCCGTGGATCTTTGAGCTGGTCACTAAACAAACTATTGTAACTCAAGGACGCCCTCTATTCTGGCCAGCCCCACAGATGATCTTGTACAAGTAATCCTCGACTTAAAACCATTCATTTAGTGACCGTTCAAAGTTATAGTGGCACTGGAAAAAGTGACGTGACCATTCTTCACACTTACGACCTTTGTAGCATCCCCATGGCCACATGATTAAAATTCAGACGCTTGACAACTGACTCATACTTATGACTGTTGCTGTTTCCCAAGGTCACCTGATCATCTTTTATCACCTTTGGACAAGCAAATTCCATTAATGGAGAAGCAAGATTCGCTTAACAACTGTGACTAACTTAAAAACTGCAGTGATTCACTTAACAGCTGCGCCCCAAAAAAGGTTGTTAAGCGGGGCAAAACTCATTTAACACCTAACCACAGACATTTTGGGGCTCAATTTTGGTTGTAAGTCGAAGACTACCTATATATTCCTGGTTCCACTTCAAAAAAGAATATAAAAGGCCAAAATAATCCTGAGAACTCCCGTGGCTTAAAAATAAATAAAAGTCCTACGGAGCTTTCTTTCTATTGGATCCCCTTTTTTTCCCCCTTAAGGACCGTTTTCGACTTTACAAAACGATCAAAGTGAAAACCGCTCATCATGTGCGGAAAAGGCCTCCAAGAAAGAAGGAGGAGGAGGAGGAGGAGGAGAAGGGGGAAAAAAGGAGCACGCATTTGATGTGCTTCCCTGCCATTGTTTCCGAGGCAAGGAGGCTGCCTTCCCTTTTCAAGACCGTTTCTTCTCACAGTCCCCGGCCGTGCGCATCCCCCCCCGACCAGACAAGGGCGCGTTGTTGCCCTTCGGGGCCTTCTCTCCTCTCTTTGCCAACCTTGGCTTTATTTAGCGCCTGCCCCGTTGCCATGGCAAAGCCGGGCTCCCAGCGCAAACAACAGCACGCACCCGAGGGGGAGTGTGGGAAAAGGCCTGATTTGAATATATGCTAATGACAGGCATGCAAATGGACTGGGGGGGGAGGCCATCAATCAGCAGAGGCACCCCTTNGGAGGGAGGCGCTCCCTTCTGCCCTTTGGAAACCCCCCCCCCGCCAGGTGGAGATCAAACAGAATGCCAGGCGGGCATTTGCACAAAAGCAGCCCCCCCCATCTCTGCCCACCACCCCACCACCGTCCCCACAGTGGTAATCAGAGAGCCGTCTGGATGGCATCATCACCCATCATAAGTGGTATACATATGCCCCCCCCTGCACTGGGGTGGTTGTCTCCCCACCCCCTCCCAAATTCAAAACTGCCAGGATGGTTTTCCAAGGGAAGAGGGCGAGGGTGGGGAGGGCCATGTTAGCAGGCAAGGCTCTCGGGCTGCTTATTGATGGAGGACGCGGCCTGAGAACGCATGGCGGGTTTCTCACGACGAGGGATGACAGGGCATTTTGTTCTTCCAAAGGAGCCTGTGGGAGGTGGGCAAGGCTGCCAGGGAGGGAGGGGAATGCAAGGTTGTCTGCAGAGCCGCAGGAGTGATGGGAGTGGGTGGCTCTTCCTGTGACACCCTCCTGGCCTTGGGAGGATGGGATTGGCATAAGGAAAGCCACACATTCTTTTAAAACAGGCACATAATGGGCAGAATACCTTTGTTTCTTCTTTCCTTCCTTCCTTTCCTTCCTTCCTTCCTTTCCCTCCTTCCTTCTTTCCCTCCCTCTCTTCCTTCCTTTCCCTCCTTCCTTCCTTTCCCTCCTTCCTTCTTTCCCTCCCTCTCTTCCTCACCCTCCTTCCTTCCTTCCCTCTTACTTACTAATTGCTAAGAAAACCATGTGGTTGTTGAATGAACCCACTTCACCCATTGCCTTTGCTTGTTGGAAGCCGGTTGGGAAGGTCACAAATGGTGATCACATGACCATTGGGATCCTGCAACGGTCAGTTGTCTGTGCAAGAGGGTCATGAGTCCCTTTTTCAGTGCTGTTGTAACTTTGAATGGTAACTAAATAAATGGTTGTAAGTCAAGGACTTCCTCTACCTACAGTTCTAACAAATGTCATCCCAAGTGTTTGGAATTGCAGTCTTGTGTGCCCCTAAAGCAATTCGTAGGATTAAGTGAAGAAGACTCTATGTCAGCCTCTTCCTTTATGCGGCTGACAAAGATGAGTGTTGAAAGATTTGGGGGTTGCCATATGTATATCTGGAAAGAGTGGCATGGTGGCCTCGTGGTAAAAATGCTCGCCTCCCGGTTGAAAGTTCAATCCTAGATAATGGCAGATAGTTTTTTCCTGGGGCGTGAGGAAAAAATATCTGGTGTGAACTCCATGTGGGCCTCAAGAAGGGCATCTGGCTGGTAAATGCTCAGATCCATCCAGTTGGCCAGACTTTACCCTAAAATAAGGGGTTACAGGGCCCTAAAAAGGGGATTTTGTATGTTTATATCTGGAAAGGATTGCATCAGGGACAATCAGCAAAGGTTCAAAATGGAAGGAATGTGAATTATAACTTAAATGGCCCCAATCTCACAAGACTGATACATTTGCAAGAGATTTAGGGCATGGTTTTAATCTTGAGTATCTGTGCAGATCCTTGAAAGATCCTAGTTATTTTAAGTATCGATCAATGAAAGAAACCAAAGGTCTTCCTTTTTATTACATAGAGGAAAAGGAAGTATTTAGAAGCAAGAAGCAGGGGAGTGGGGAGAAACTATTATGCTCTCTAATTCTTTTTGATCTAGCCCTCTATTGATTCTTGCTGGGAGGAAGCAACACATTTTGGAAAGAAATGCCAAATTGCATCCTTGGCAGATAATCCAGTGGCGGTTGGAGATTTACAGGACATCCCATTGTTTTGTGGCATTTCGAAGGTTAACATGTTGGCTGCGTTCACACAAACTTAATCTGGTTACTGAACTATGCTGTTTTCTGGATCTGCAGAATGCACTGAACCATAAACTCACCAGAGGCCAAGTCTGCACAACTTACTGGATGAGAAAAATGTGCAAATGTATTACATGACGTGGTTGACATGGCTATTCAGCTGTGGCAACATTTGTTTTCTGGGTCATGCCTATTCTTTCGATGCCTATGGGCATCCTTCCAGAATTCTCCCTTTGAATCGATCTGTAGATGTTAGAACTTGTTTCCGAAATGTAATTGTGATGTTTAGACTCTACCCAGCTCAGGGGTGGGCTTCGAAAAATTTATCAACTGGTTCTCGGCCCTGTTGCTCGATGGGTATGGCCATGGTTGGCATGGTTCCAGCAAACCTCCATTCCAACCAATAACTCCAAGACAGGCATCACTCAAAGGTTCTTTTATTTAGATAGTAACTGGCACATCTGGAATCCTGAATCTGAAAGTTTCAGGTTTCTTTGCAAAAGTAAAACTACAAATCCATCCCCCCCCCTTAGCCATCACATGGTCCAATCACCATCCGTCCCAAAGTAAGATTTCCATTTCATTATGCACAACACTCTGTGACCTTGAACCAAAAGATTTTTATTTTGTCTAACTAGACATACTCAGATGAATTCCCCCCCTCCCAGTTTCTCATGGGAGCATTGAATTTCAATATGGCTACCAAGGCTGACCTAGTCGGCCTCCTGCACCACAGCGGAGGGGCCGTTTTCATGTTCCCCAGGCTCCACGGGCTTTCCTTGAGCCTCCAGGAGGGTGAAAACAGCCTCCCTGGGCTCCGGAAGCTCTATGGAAGCTGGAAACAGGCCCTTTTCCGGCCGTCCAGAGCCTCCAGGAGGCCTGTTTTTCACCCTCCCCAAGTCTCTACAAAGGCCCTGCACTTACTTGGGATCCAAAATGGGCCATGTGGAAACTCCTGGGAGAGAAGGGGCAGATTGAATGGGTCCAGCCAGTCGTTCAGCAAACCAGATGTAAAATTAACATCCCGTTCACTCAAACCAGTGTGAACCGATAGCAGCCAATCCCTGACCCAGCTCCATGTTTTAGAGGCCAAGTATTGTTCACAGCCCTGCATAGTGAGGAGAAAAGTTGACACATTTTTCAGTGCTTGCCCATTTAGCTGTGTCTCATGCTGCAAAAAGTGACTAATGACCAGTCCTCAAACTTACAACTGTTGTTGCATCCTTCCCATTGCATGATCAAAATTCAGGCACTTGACAACCAACCTGTTTTTACAATGGGTTGCCATCTCCTGAGTCAGGTAATCCCCATTAAGCATCCTTCACCCATTTCCATCAAGCAAAGTCAATGGGGAAAGCCAGATTCGCTTAACAACCTGAGGATTTGCTGAACAACCATGAGAAAAAGGGTCGTAAAAATCGGACACAATCGACTGAACCTTGCTTCCCGATGGAAGTTCTGGTCTCAATTGTAGTTTTAAGTTGAGGACAACCTGTATGCTAGAGTGTAAATAAAACACCACAAAAAGGCAATATAATTGTGATGTGACCATGTGCTTGCAAGCCTTCTCCCCAATCTTTATGGTCACGTGTATGAAGAATTTTAAGGCAATCATGTAAATGGTAGCAATAGCACTAAGATTTATATGCTGCTTCACGGTGCTTTACCGTCCTCTCTAAGCAGTTTGCAGCCAGCCTATCCTTATTTAACCGACCTCAGAAGGATGGAAGGGAGAATCAACCTTGAGCCACTCAGAATCGAACTCCTGAACTGCTGGCAGCTGACAATCAGCAGAATTAGCCTGCAATACTGCATTTCTGACCACTGCACCACCACATCTTTTGTCCCCCTAATCCTTTTTTCTTAGCAATAGCATTTAGACTTGTATACCTCTTCACAGTGCTTTTCAGCCTGGGTCCTCATTTTACCTGACCTCAGATGAATGAAAGACCGAGTCAACCTTGAGCTGGTCGGAATCAAACTACCAAACTGCTGGCAGCCGGCAGTCAGCAAAAGTAGCCTGCAATACTGAGAGGGATCTTGGAGTCTTAGAGGACAACCAGCCAAATGTGAGTCAGCAGTGTGCAGCAGCAGCCAAAAAAGCTAATGCAATCCTAAGTTGCATTAACAGACAGATATAATCAAGATCAAGTGAGGTAGTAATACCACTCTGTAAAGTCTTGGTAAGACCACAGCTAGAATACTGCCTCCAGTTTTGGTCACCACACTATAAAAAAGAGGTTGAGACTCTAGAAAAAGTACAGAAAAGAGCAACCAGGATGATTAGGAACTGGAGACAAAAACATATGAAGAACAGTTACAGGAACTGGGCCTGGCTAGTCTAGTAAAGAGAAGGACCAGGGGAGACATGAAAGCAGTCTTCCAATATCTGAGAGGCTGCCACAGAGAGGAAGGGGTGAAGCTATTTTCTAAAGCACCCAAAGGCCAGACAAGAAACAATGGGTGGAAACTGAACAAGGAGAGATTCAACCTAGAAATAAGGATAAAACTTTCTGACAGTGAGAACGATCAACCAATGGAACAGAAGTTGCCTTTGGAAGTTGTGGGAGCTTCATCACTTGAGACTTTCAAGAAGAGACTGAACTGCCATTTGTCAGAAATGGTGTAGGGTCTCCCACTTAGGCAGGGGGTTGGACTAGATGACCTACAAGGTCCCTTCCATCTGTTATGTTAATACTGCATTCTAACATTGCGCCACCACGGCACAGTTAAGTGAATCTGGTTTCCCCATTGACTTTGTCTGTCAGGCCGCAAAAGGAGATTACATGACTCCCCTGGGACACTGCAATTGTCGAAAATACAGGGCAGTTGCCAAGCGCCTGAACTTTGATCACGTGACTGAAGAACACTGCAAATTTGAAGCATGAAAACCAATCTTAAGTCATTTCTTTTCAGTGCTGTTGTAGTGTTGAATGATCGATACACAAATGGTCTTAAGTCATTTAAGTCTTTACTAGAGGTATTTCCATGCTTTGTTTCCAGCTCTCGTCCGTACGCATGTCCGTCCTCTTATCAATTTGTCACAGCTGCAGCCCATGAAGAGGATCAAGGCCCTCTCCTCCCCAGTGGACCATGTCTCTCCCTTATCCTCTCCTCCCTGCATGCCCTAGGATGGAGAGGGGATGGGCCTGGGTCCTCCTCTGACTGCTCAGCCAGCCTCTGCCCTTTCCCAGCCTCCTCCACAACCTCCGGAGTCACACTTCCACTCCCTGTTGGCTGTTCCTCCTCTCCCTCAGAGTCAGTCTCCACTAGGCGCATGACAGTTACTAACTTAACTGCAGTGATTTGCTTAACAACTGTGGCAAGTAAGGTCATTAAATGGGACAAAACTCATTTAGCAATTTTTTTCGCTTAGCAACAATATCCCAATTTTCCTCCTGAGTTAAAAAGCTCCCCCTCCATCAATGTTTCTCCAAAATACAGGTAGTCCTTGACTTAGGATCAAGGCTCAATTGTGGTTCTTAGTCAAGGACTACCTTTATTTGTCTTTCCATTCAGGATTCAGGTAGTACGCTTAGTCAAGGACTATCTGTATTCTGGAGAGATATTGACGGAGGGTGAATTTTTTTAACCCCATGAGGAAAATTGGGTTAGAAACATAATGAATGAATGCAGTATCCTCGTAGCTTTTAAAATCTGAGTTGCAAGGGGCTTAATAGATTGTGCTTCCATTATAGACTTATGTATTCAACTATCAAAATAAATCCAATTAATCTGCAGAAGCAGAAGCTATTTGGGAGATAATTAAAAATAGCAAACATCACCATCTAGTGGTAAGGGCTGAACTAGCCACCACCATCACACAAAATTGAGATAAGGATTTTTTTAAAAAAAAAAGAAAGATTAGCTGAAATAAGATAAAAGTGGTTGTACAGCTAATGTGGCTTTAAAAAAAAGGAGTAAGATTAATGTGTGATGATTTCTCTTAAGACACCCATGCTTGCTCTTGTCACCACATCATTCCAATAAATATTCATAGACTGTGAAAAAAAATTGAAGTAAGGGAGGCCAGGTTCAATCTGGTTAGCAATTACAAGATTAACCCATTTAAAGAATATATGGAACCAGACACTGACTGAATGCATCGCCAAAACCCACGAATATTTAAAACCGGCAAAGTTTAGCATGTGGTATGACTTATAAGTTTATCACTGACATGGCATGTTGTGGGAATATTGCCAGGCAGTCAAAGACAGAAATCAATTTCTCTAAAACCAAACAGAAAAAGTAAATCACAACACAAGAACTGAAATACCAGAATTATTTGAAAGGCATTTTATTTTTATTGCCCACCTGAATGCAAACCATTAAAAATGGTCCACCACTCTATGCAGATGCCAAGTTCTCAATTGTTAGGGCAGCAAAAATGTCTATTTTGCATTGGCTCTTGACATGGCAAATCCATTCCTCAAGCTATTTATTAGAGAAGCATAAAAGTGACATGTTTGGGATCTGCAGGCATTTGTCACCATCCATCAAAGTTCCCTAACACACAGACTTTCAGTGAAAAAGCAGGAAAAAAATGAGCCTGAAAGATCTCTCAAAATGTCTTTGACCCGCTCGTCAACAGCTCTGCGTGAATCCTTAGAAATGCTTTAAAAAAAATGGCAAGATTGCTTCTGAATGTGCCCTGTCTAATTAAAGGGGTCAGTAACCTCCCAGGGTCTGGTAAGGCCGTACATTGCAACTAGGGTCATGACAGGCGTAGAAGGGTTGAAAAAACAGGTACTATGTTTCCCCCAAAATAAGACCTACCCAAAAAATAAGCCCTAACCTGGGGTTTTTTAGTGTGCTTCTAATATAAGGCCTACCCTCAAAAAAGTCCTATGTCAACTCATAAAATATTTCTGTGGTCTTTTTAGAGTTGACAACAGAAAGGGGGGAGCAATGCGGCAGCTTGGAAACTGAAAGTGCATTCCATAAATAGTTTTCCAAGATAATAACTGGGTGACTGACGTTTCTGCCATGCAAATATCTGATTGATGACTCTTGGCTGTGGATGTGTCCCACTGGAGAACATGAATTATGATACACTCAGGAGGTGGGAGAAAACCAGGGTCAAGGGTGACAATGAATTCTGTGTCTCAGAGTCAGCTACACCCAGGAAGTGCCGGCGTGTTAACTCCCAATAAATCCCTTTGAAGTTTTGGAAGTTTGGCTCGAGAGTCATGATTTAAATGGGGGTAACTTCCGGAATCCTGACACCCCAGATAAGATCATCAGTGGGGAGATGTGGCTAGTACTGAAGGTGGCGAGAGCATGGGGGCTGATGGTGTCCAACATCAGCCACAGCCTATGCAGTGCAGGTGAGTTGATTACCTATCCAAGCAGCAGGCGGAGGCAGAAGCAAGGGAAAGGCATGCCACGGGGGACATGAGAAAGCCAAGAGTTGGTAGGACGGAGAAGCTGGGCGGACACAGGAAGCTCATCTTCACACGGAAGCACCAGCAGCAGACAAAGGCAGAGATGCGGCGGGGGAGGCAGTGCTGTGTGGGCTCCGTGAAAGCTGAGAGATGTGAAGACAAATCTCCTGTAGCCATCTGCTCATTCCCGCCCACCACCTGACCTGGGGTGCTCGCATTGGAGCCCTGGTCAAAAGGGCCCAGCAGAGATTATACAACCTGAGACTTCTCAGAAAACAGCAACTAAATGAAAAATTGCTGGTGACCTTCTATCGCTGCACCACAGAGACTATCTTAACTTACTGCACCTCTGTATGGTTTGCCAATTGCACAGTGGCAGATAGGAAAGCACTCCAGAGGGTTCATGTCACTGCCCAGAAGATCATGGGTTGCCCTCTCTCCTCTTTGGAAGAGCTTTATAGCTCCCGTTGCCTTAAGAAAAGTTCAAAACATTCTCAAAGATCCATCTCATCCTGGGAACCCTTTTTTTTTTAACTATTACCATCTGGCAGACGGTACAGGATAATAAAAACAAGGACAAATAGGCTGAAAATAGCCCAGGGCAGTCACTCCATTGAATTCTACTGTTTTGTGCAATATTAAGGCAATATCAGGGGTTTTCAATTCAATTCTATAGAATGTGAAGGATGTTTCTATTTATTTTCATAGTCATAAATTGTACACTGAAGATGGTATTTAATTGTGTTGTAAACGAGGTGCAATGACAATACAGAAAACTAAAGTAAACTCTCAGCTTGCCTCCTCTGTTGTGGCCACGAGCAAGCAGAAGTGGGCCGGAGGACATGTGGGGTCCTGCTGGATGGGGCTGTTGGAAGCGCTGCCACGAGGCAAGGCAGGTATTGGGCCGTGGGGGCCTGCCTGTGGGACCCTGAGGTAAGCTGGTGCGGGGCCTGTGGGGCAGCTCCACCTCCCCCTGCCTTGCAGCTGGAAAACTGTGCGGCCTCCTGCCCTGCTGCAGCTGTGAGCAAGAGAAAAGTGGGCCTCCCGTACATTGGGGGGAAAAAAGGCATCCCCCCAAAATAGTCCCTAGAACCGTGATTGCCAACCTATGGCACACGTGCCACCGGTGACACGCAGATGCATTTGTGCCAGCACATGAGCTGCAGGCAAACTTTCCTCACTATGCATCCGTGTGCTTCACAGCTGATTGTCGGTGGATTTGAGGCCTTTTTTGGCCTCCCAGAGGCTCGAGGAAGGCTTCTGCAGACTTTGCAGGCCGAAAATTAGGCCCATTTTGTCAAAACGGGCCTAGTTTTTGGCCTGCAAAGCCTGCAGAAGCCTTCCTCAGTCCTCTGGGAGGCCAAAAAAGGCCTCAAACCCGCCAAAAATCACCTGAGACACAGTGCAGGTAAGGGGGCGGTGGGGTGGGGTGGGACTGCGTGCGCATGTGTAGGGGGTGTGGGGGGGGGCGCATTGCCTTCTGGTGCTGGCACACAAGCTCAAGGATGCAAGCGTGCACACAGTTTTTGGCACAGGAGCCCAAAAAGGTTAGCCACCACTGCCCAGTGCTTATTTTGGAGCCTCTAAAAATATAGGACAGGGTCTTATTTTGGGGGAAACACAGTAGTAGTTACCTGTGAATAGAGGAAAAATTGTTTGTACTTATTTTGGGGCTTTGAGAAGTCATACAGCTCTTTTTAAATTGATAGATACTTCAACAATTTAATTCTACTTCACATACAGATAGTCTTCAACTTATGAACACATTTGGACCAGAATTTCCATTGCTAAACAAGGCAGTTAGTATAAATGAGCCGGACCCAACTTTTTGACCTTTTCTGCCAATGTTGTTAAGCAAATCACATTTAAGTGAATCATGCAGTCATGAAGTGAATTCAGCTTCCCTCATTGACTCTGCTTGTTGGAAGTCGGGCCGGGCAGGTCGCAAATGGTGACTTATGAGACCTCAGGATTCTTCAACCATCACATAATGTATGCTTGCTAGCCGCTGGGCACCTAAATTTTGATCACATGACTGTGGGGAACGCTGCGATGGTCGTTAAGGGCAAGGACTGGTCGCAAGTCACTTTTTTCAGTGCGCTGCTAAACAAATGGCTCCCAAGTTGAGGACTACCTGTAAATGAACAGTTCTAAGTTGAGGGCTTCGTGTTTCAAGCCTGCTGCCAGTAACCTGTTTCTCTGTTCTAGCCACCAAGTTCTTCTTTTATGGGGAGGCTTGTCCTCATGTACGATTCTGCCATCAGTCGTTTCCAGGGCTGGGCTGCTGGGGGTTCGCAGGGGTTCGGTAGAGCCCCTAGCTAAGATTCTGCGCAGTTCGGAGAACACCCCCCCAAATCCCATTCCTGGCTGGCCCTGCCCACCCCGGAGTCCCCACATGACCCGTTTTGGATGCAGGTAGGTGCAGGAGGCCCGGGGAGGGCAAAAAACAGCCCTCCTGGAAGTTTGGGAAGGCCAGAAATGGGCTCATTTCGGGCTTCCAGAGAGCTTCCGGAGCCCGGGGAGGCTGCTTCCACCAGTGATGGGATTCAAATTTTTTTACTACTGGTTCTGTGGACGTGGCTTTGGTGGTCGTGGTGTTGCTTGGTGGGCATGGCAGCGGAAGAATACTGCAAAATCCCCATTCCCTCCCCACCCCACCTAACCTGCTTTCCAGCTCCGTTCTCCTGTGTAGGGCAACCAAAGAAGACCCAGCCGATCAGCTGGGACTCGGGAGGCAGAGAAGAGATTGGGGCAGGGCCAGTCAGAGGTGGGATTTGCCAGTTCTCCAAACTACTCAAAATTTCTGCTACTGGTTCTCCAGAACTGGTCAGAACCTGCTGAATACCATCTCTGGTTTTCGCCCTCTCAGAGCTTGAGGAAAGCCTCCGGAGCCCAGGAAGGGCAAACTCCCCCTCGCCATAATGCAGGAGGCCGAATAGGCCACGCCCACCATGGCGACGCCCACCCAGCAGCCAGGCAGAGAACCCATTGCTAACATTTTTGAAGCCCACCCCTGGTTGTTTCCCTACTTTGGCCCTATATTGATAGGTGAACACACACGATTGCCATTCACTCTTGCCCGTACATGCATGCCTTCATTCAGCCATCTCCGGTGAGCACACGCGTGAACAAGCTGAGCCTCCTGGTTACTTCTGCCACTCCTCTGCAGCAGGCACTAGCAGGCGATGGGAGGAAACATTGGGCTGCTTTGGTTCTTCTGATGGAGGCCGGGACAGAAGGAATGAGTAATGGTGGCCCTTGATGTAATCTTCCTGAGAAGGGAGGTCCATGGGGACATTGACATTGCAGAGGTTGGGACGCACAGATGTGGATATCTGGGGGACAGCCGAGGAACAGCTGGCTGTGGGCGAGGCCCGCTCCGACTTCACACTGATTTGGGTGTGCAAGGAAGGGGAGGCGGGGACTAGAGAAGCCTGGTCACAAATCCGGCTTGCTGTTCTGTAAGGAAAAAAAGAAATATATTATGTGTACAGGTGGCAACACGGCTTACAAGTGCAACTGGGAGCAGAATTATGTCATCAAAATTTGAGGCAGATCCAAATTTATGACCATTTTTAAGATGGTTGCAAAGAGAATCATTTGGGTTGTTAAGCAAATTTGCAGTTGTTCAGTGAATGTCACAGTCTTAAGTATGAACCCATTTATACTCAAATTGCAGCCCTGGTCAAAAGGGCCCAGCAGAGATTATACGACCTGAGACTTCTCAGAAAACAGCTGAATGAAAAACTGCTGGTGTCCTATCGCTGCACCACAGATAATATCTTAACTTACTGCACCACTGTATGGTTTGCCAATTGCACAGTGGCAGATAGAAAAGCACTCCAGAGGGTAAACGTCATTACCCAGAAGATCACTGGTTGCCCTCTGCCGTCTTTGGAAGAGCTTTTTGGCTCCCGCTGCCTTAAGAAAGTTCAAAATATTCTCAAAGATCCATCTCATCCTGGGAACCCCCTTTTTTTGAACTATTACCATCTGGCAGATGGTACAGATAATAAAAACAAGGACAAATAGGCTGAAAAACAGCTTGTATCCCAGGGCAGTAACTCTATTGAATTCTACTGTATAGTACACTGAAGATAGTATTTAATTTCATTGTACGATGTGCAATAACAATAAACTAAACTAAACTAAATTCTTCCAAATGGATCATTTGCCAAAAAGCAGTAAAAAAAAAAAAAGGCTCACAAATCATGATTATGTGACTGCAGGTCATAAACACAAGATAGCTGCTAAGCACCGAGTCTGATCATGTGATCACAGGAGAACGCAATGGTTATAAAGTGCAAGGACTGGTTGTAAGTATGAGGACCAGACTTTTTCCAGCACCATTGTATCATTGAACAGATGGACATAAGTCAAGAACTACTTATATAAAATTTCAGAGAAATCAGTTTATATTCTGAATTTTCCGGGAAAAGATGCACTTTTCTCTTATAGCATGAGATGAATCAAGCTACTCTAAGTGAATTGGCTCTAAAAAAACCCTACACCCCTTCATACGTATTGTTGTTCCTTTCTTAATGTCAAATCCAATGGTTGACCAGAATCCAAAAATCAGTTTTTTTAGTTTTGGATCACAATCAGATTCCAGCTTTTTTGGAAGTAGGAATTGCTCACTGTGGATGCTGAATGTGGTCACAAGATGGCAGCAAGATCGTGCTAATGATTGTGTTCATCTAGCTTTGCATCAAATTTATTGGAGAAATAAGAATTTCAGAATTTCTCATGGCACATACAACTGCACATGCCTTTAGCCTCAGGAGATGTCCAAGATTCTCATCTAAACCTTAGTAAGGCCACACCTAGAGTACTGCCTCCAGTTTTGGTCACCATACAATAAAAAAGATGTTGAGACTCCAGAAAAAGTGCAGAGAAGAGCAACCAGGATGATGAGGGGACTGGAGACTAAAACATATGAAGAACAGTTACAGGAACAGGGCTTGGCTAGTCTAGTGAAGAGAAGAACCAGGGGAGACATGGTTGCAGTCTTCCAATATTTGAGGGGCTGCCACAGAGAGGATGAAGGGGTCAAGCTATTTTCCAAGGCACCCAAGAGCCAGACAAGGTATAAAGGGTGCAGTCATTCAGCCAAAATTGAGTCTATCTAACAGTAATACCATCTACCCCAGGGGTGTCAAACTGGAAGCCCACTGGCCGGATGCGTCACATGCTGGCCATGCCCACCCCCAGTTTAGCGAAGGGGGGAAAAATTGTGATGTCATGTGATAATGTGACACCACAAGTTTGACACCTCTGATCTCGGCCAATCTTCCTTCCTTCCTTCCTTCCTTCCTTCCTTCCTTCCTTCCTTCCTTCCTTCCTTCCTTCCTTCCTTCCCTTCCTTCCCAGCTCAGTCCTTCAGCTTGGGCTCCCAACCAACCCCAGCTCATCTCAGCAGCCTCAGGGAAACTGAGGCAAGGGCTGCCCTTTCCTCAGCGACCGCTCCTTTTAATTGCTTGACTATTGCTGGGCTAAAGGAGCTTTATCACTACTAATAGCAGGAGCATATTCGGAAGCTGTTGCCGGGGATCGGATAGGAGAATCCCGGGGGGGGGGAGAGGGATGCCCACTGGCAAAGGAGTTCCCCACCACCACGCCAGAAGGAAGCCACCATCAGCCGCTGTTGTGTGGTCAGGAGAAAAAAAACCTGCCTTGAATCTATCATTGAAGGCAACCAGAACACACATAGCCCCTATCTACTAAGTTGAACTGTACCATGATGAGCTGTTTATCTGCTAAGGATAAGATTGAAAATGCAGATGGTTGAATTTAGCCAAGCAATTGAGTATCTATCAGTGGTGGGATGCTGCTGGTGTAACAGCTGGTTCACTAATCGTGTGCTTTGCACATGCGTACGCCAGACCTGCGCTACACACGGGTGTGCAGCTTTCAAAATTACTTACCTTCAATGTTACTTTGGGGAAGTAACAGATAACAGATAATCTGAGTTGGAAGGGACCTTGTAGCTCATCTAATCCAATCCAACCCCCCCTCCCCCCAAGTGGGAGACCCTACGCTATTTCTGACAGTTGAAAGTCCAATCTCTTCTTGAAAGTCTCAAGTGATGAAGCTCCCACAACTGCCGAGGGCAACTTCTGTTCCATGGGTAGATTGTTCTCACTGTCAGAAAGTTTATCTTTATTTCTAGGTTGAATCTCTCCTTGTTCAGTTTCCATCCATTATTCCTTGTCTGGCCTTTGGGTGCCTTGGAAAATAGCTTGACCTCTTCCTCTCTGTGGCAGCCCCCCCAATATTGGAAGACTGCTATCCTGTCTCCCCTGGTCCTTCTCTTCACTAGACTAGCCATGCTCAGTTCCTGTAACCGTTCTTCATATGTTGTCATCTCCAGTCCCCTCATCATCCTGCTTGCTCTTCTCTGTACTTTTTCTAGAGCTGTGGTGGTTAACCTTTTTGGGCTCCTGTGCCAAAAATTGTGCATGTGATTGCACGCTTGTGCTTGTGTGCCAGCAACCAGAAGGCAATGTGCGCCCCCCACACCCTCTACACATGCGTGCGCAATCCCAACCCCATCAACTGTAACCCCCTTACCTGCATTGTGCCTCATAACTGATTTTCAGCTGATTTTTGGCCGGTTTGAGGCCTTTTTCGGCCTCTCAAAGGCTTGAGCAAGGCTTCTTCAGGCTTCTGCAAGCTTTGTAGGCCGAAATCTACCCCCGCTTCGTCACTTCTGTTTTTTTTGGAAAAACAGGAAGTGATGAAATGGGGCTAGATTTCGGCCAACAAAGCTTGTAGAAGTCTGAAGAAGCCTTCCTCAAGCCTTTGGGAGGTCGAAAAAGGCCTCAAACTGGCCAAAAAACAGCTGTGAGGCGAGGACATGCGCAGTGAGGTAAGTTTGCCTGCAGGCACAAATGGCTCTGCGTGCCACCTGTAGCACGCGTGCCATAGGTTCGCCATCACAGTTCTAGAGTCTCAACATCTTTTTTATAGTGTGGTGACCAAAACTGGAGGCAGTACTCTAGGTGTGGTCTTACTAAGGCTTTATAGATTGGTATTGGTACCTCACTTGATCTCGACTGTATCCCTCTGTTAATGCAACTTAGGATTGCATTAGTAACATAGCTGAGGCGTGGCAATCCGCTCTGCAGCGTGAATCAGCTGAGCAGATATAGATGAGTACAGCGCCAGAGGCTGAACCAGCAGAATCCCACCCCTGCTATCTATGAACCATACAGGCCCAAACATGGGGCAGTTTTGCAACTGAACTCCATGCATGGTTGTAATACAAGATGGCACAGACTGCTGCCCATCCCCCCCCTTTCCCCCATCCACAAGCATTACTGGTTTGATTTTAGGTGGATTGCCGGGCTGTAAAATTTGTTCTGAGAGATACCCAGAACGACAGCTGATACCCATGAATTCACACCACAGCCAAACCCAGGTAAAGAAACCAAACAGGCTGACATGTCAGTGGAGCATATGTTGCATGGACTTAGGCCCAAAGGTCTTTCCATGCAGTTGTTGGGTCACTCTTTGCAACCTGCCAATTCTTACCCAGGCATTGGATATTCTCGGTGTTGCCAAGCTGCCGTGGTGTTTCCTTGGAAGCCGAAGGGGTGTGGGGTGCTTTCCCCCAAAGTATATTCTGAAAGTCAAACAATGGGAAAAAAACAAGAAGGCAAGGAAGTTTAAAGGGAAGTTTAAATGATACAACAATAAACCAGATTTGACATCTCCATTGAAGAGGTTCATTGTCTTTATCACATGCTTGGAAGTTCTCACAACTTTAGTTAATCCTCGAATTATGACCATTCATTGAATGATCATTCATAGTTTTGATAGTGCTGTCAGCTTTCAAGATTTTTTTCCTTTGCTTTGCATCTTTCGGCTGTCATAAGTAACGGGGGGAGGAGGGGGGAATGGTTATG
>BHFT01031338.1:0-47400 GCA_004320025.1 Laticauda laticaudata | reverse complement strand
CTATCATACATTGACTGATTTAGATAAGATTTGGACAGGTACTGATGAAAACAAGGTGATTAAAAAACCTGTATGGATATTTATGAAATTAAACTAGCAAGAACGAAAGTTAAAGAACAAGAGTTAAGAATTGTTGGATTATGGGATTTATCTAGAAGAAATTGTCAAAAAATGTGGTCTCAAAAATTATAAATGACAAATTCACACAGATTTAAGAAAATTTTATAAGATAGTTTTAAGGGTGGCATTTTCTCCAACAAAGAATAGCAAGGAATGTTCAAGAATAAATCCGAAAGATGTTGGAAATGGTCATCAGGATACCTGGCTGGACATATTACCCATATCGTCGTTCAGATTTGTGCGGATTGCAAAAAAATATGGCTAAAATCCACACATGGTTGAAAACATGACTAAAAAGATATAGATTTTTAAACCAGAGTATTTTTATTGGGATTCTGACACTTTATACATACAGCAATAATAGATTAATAATGTTAATCAAATGTATTAACAGCAGCTAGGATTGCTATTTTGCTTAAAAATTGAAAAGAGAAATACCATCGCAGGAGGAACTATTCAAGAAAAATACTGGACTCTACTGAAATGGGGGTTAGATTGACAAAATTTGATAATTAGCGAGAACAAGAGGATAAACAATTTTACAAATTTTTCGGGACTTTTCTAATTGGCATGCTAGATTAACTAAAATATAATAATAGAATATGTTTATTAATTTAGAAACTTAATTGAATATATAAAGATGTATTCTTTATTTTATTATATTATTATATATATAAAAATGTTTTGTAGGTTAGATTTGGGAGGACTATATAAATTGTCTATAAAATAAGTAGAAGTAACGTTAATACTATTCTCGTCAAAATATGATATGAACTCAAGATTATAGTCACAAATGCATTGAAATTAGATAATAATCTAGGATATTCAATTTCTGATTGATAATATGAGTTATTATGTAATGTAACTGTAATTGAGACTATGAAATCGATGCACAAATCGATGTAAACTGTTTGTACACTTATGGCAGAAAGTTTTTTTGTCCTTAAAAATCAATAAAATTTAAACCCCCACCCCATAAAAAAAGCTCAAAAGATTTTAGGAATGAAATATTACTGTCAATTATATATCGGGCATACCTTTTGTAACATAATTTTTTGTAAGTTAGTTTCCAAATGACCTTAATTTCTGTATTTAAAAGAATTCTCTGAATTTTATTCAAAAAATATATTCAATTTTCTGTGTATCAGAAATTTTTCTTGGCATCACAGCTACTTTTTTTATTTCTACCATCCACAACCGAACATTATGGAGCATAGTTTGGCAAACTGTGATATATATGAGTTTATAATTAAGTCTTATCTTATCTTATCTTTCAGATGGTACATTAACCTGAATCCTAAGAATCATTTATTTGCATCTCTAAATTCAGCTCTCATTCAATTGCTTTTAATTCAGTTCATTCAGTTTCATTGAATTTATGATTGTTTCCAGACAACTGCTACATACTGGCTCAGTTCTATAGACTTGTATGGAAGGGGGCCATTTACAACTTGCACAAATATGCTTGACAATCTCTATTTTCTGTCTTCTCTCTATGATATTCTCTTAATTCCATTCACATCTTATGGGTGAGACAACTGTATGTTGTCCTTAGCTCTATTGTTATTAAAGTAATATTTTACCATTATTCTAAGACTTTCCAAAGGTAGCTTCAAGATGTTAGGCTATATCATCCATCACTTTGCAGAAAAGCTGAATGACTGATTTTAAAAAGCTACAAGAGATGAACCAGGAACAGGGAATGGAGCCAACAAATTTCGTGCCAGTGTTGTTCAGTGTGCCAATTCAAGGATGGGTGAAAGCAGCAGGAAAGACCTAAATAGATGTGTTATGATGATATAATAATGCAGACATGTCCCAAAACTCCTGATGACTGCTCTCAGCAGGTTCTCGTGAGCACTGAACAGATGGAAAAGAATGGAACTTTTTGGGACCCCCCAACAAAATCACCAATCAAATAAAAATCTTTACTCTTCTCATTAGACTCAGCAATATATTAGTGATCTCTTGATACTTCAAAATGAAGTTCAACTACTCAGCTAGACATAGAAGACTCATAGATACAGCCTGGTTTTCACTGTTAACCAGAATGAAGCTATATACAATCACTGATTTTACTTACTGCCAATGGAAAATGTAAATAGTTATTCTGTAGTTGGATGGCACAATAACAAATCAATAAAGCCTTTGAATTTTGTTATTTTTTTCAGGATGTAGTAATTGACACTGTTCCCACCAATCTTGACCAGGAAGTCCTACATCACTTGTGTTGCCAAATGACCTATCACATTAAATTTGAGGTTCACAGTAAGAAAATAGGGGAAGCATTTAATTCCCCTCATGCCAATGTTTTATCTTTTAATAATCTAATACTTGAACATAGTGCTAGGGAATAGCACAGAGAAAGAATCTGAAATTCAGTTGGCTGAGAAATTACTTCAGAAAACTCATTTTCCTTTCCTAGAAATAGTAGGTACATTCCTTTAGAATCTAAGATCTGAAAGTCATGTGGGGACAATGTAATCAAATAATATGTGATTAATTAAGTGATGAAAGAAAAGGAATGTTGTTCCCAGAACTTAATAAAGCACAGCACAAATTCATTTGGCAGGGCAGTGTTCCAGAAAACAAATTTAGATGATAAAATCCTCTCTTGGATTTAAATAAAACTTTCTTAAAGGCAGAAATAGCTATTTGAAGACTATGATAATAACAATAATAACTGGGTATTCCTATTGCTATAAAAGTGGGTTCTGATGTTATCAAACTTAAAAATGCATCAATATTTAATCAGTTTAATCAATTAATACACTTACTTTTCACTTAATTAATTTATATATTTTGGTATGGTTACTTTGGATCCAAACCCTTATTTCTATAGTTTTGTGGAAATAATATTCAAGGCTGGAGAATCTACTAAATGTAATTGCAAAGTTGTAACAATTCCTTCATGAGAAAATACACTGCTCAAAAAAATAAAGGGATCACTTAAACAACACAATGTAACTCCAAGTCAATCACACTTCTGTGAAATCAAACTGTCACTTAGGTAGCAACACTGATTGACAATCAATTTCACATGCTGTTTGTGCAAAATGGAATATACAACAGGTGGAAAGCATAGGCAGTTAGCAAGACATCCCCAATAATGGAGTGGTTCTGCAGGTGGTGACCACAGACCACTTCTCAGTTCCTATGCGTTCTGGCTGATGGTTCGGTCACTTTTGAATGCTGGAGTTGCTTTCACTCTAAGTGGTAGCATGAGATGGAGTCTACAGCCACACAAGTGGCTCAGGTAGTGCAGTCATCCAAGATGGACATCAATGTGAGCTGTGGCAAAAAGGTTTGCTGTGTCTGTCAGCGTAGTGGCCAGAGCATGGAGGTGCTACCAGGAGACAGGCTAGTACACCAGGAGACGTGGAGGAGGCCATAGGAGGGCAACAACCCAGCATCGGGACCGCTACCCTCACCTTTTGTGCAAGGAGGGACAGGAGGAGCACTGCCAGAACCCTGCAAAATGACCTCCAGTGACGCACAAATATGCATGTGGCCTCTCAAACGGTCAGAACAGACTCCATGAGGGTGGTATGAGGGCCCGATGTCCACAGGTGGGGGTTGTGCTTACAGCCCAACACTGTGCAGGATGTTTGGCATTTGCCAGAAAAACACCGAGATGCCCTGTGCTCTTCACAGATGAAAGCAGGTTCACACTGAGCACATGTGAAGACATGACAGGGTTTGGTAATGGTGTGGGGTGGCATTTCTTTAGGGGCTGCACAGCCCTCCATGTGCTTGCCAGAGGTAGCCTGACTGCCATTAGGTACTAAGATGAGATTCTCAGACCCTTATGAGACCATATGTTGGTGTGGTTGGCCCTGGGTTCCAATGCAAGACAATGCTGGACCTCATGTGGCTGGAGTGTGTCAGCAGTTCCTGTAAGACGAAGGCATTGATGCTATGGACTGGCTCTGCCCATTCCCAGACCTGAATCCAATTGAGCACATCTGGGACATCATGTTTTGCTCCATCCCACCAACGCCACATTGCACCACAGTCTGTCCAGGAGTTGGGGGATGCTTTAGTCCAGGTGTGGGAGGAGATCTCTCAGGAGACCATCCACCACTTCATCAGCAGCATGCCCAGGCATTGTAGGGAGGTCATACAGGCACGTGGAGGTCACACACACTACTGAGCCTCATTTTGACTTGTTTTAAGGACATTACGTCAAAGTTGGATCAGCCTGTAGTGTTTTTTTCCACTTTTAATTTTGAGTGTAACTCCAAATCCAGACCTCCATGGACTGCTCAATTTGATTTCCATTGATAATTTTTGTGTGATTTTGTTTGTCAGCACATTCAACTATGTAATGAACAAGAACAAAGTATTTAATGAGAATATTTCATTCATTCAAATCTAGGATGTCTTATTTTTGTGTTCCCTTTATTTTTTTGAGTAGTGTATGTTGAACATATCTGCATAAAGGGAGAGTTCAGAACAAAGAACTTAATTAACATTTGTCAGTAGGGCTCAGATTTTGGAATGAGACAATATGTGTTAGTCTTTGAAGTATCAGGAGACCATTGATGTGTTTTTTTTTTAGTGCAGTTCACTAATGAAGGTGTTGTTCTGGAATTCATTTTGTATATAGATTATAGCTTATTTGTGTGTGTGTAAACATATTTCTGTTCCAAAGTTTTAATATTTTCATTTATTGACATATGTACTGGAGATTTTTTGAAGCCACATGACAGTGGAGGACATCACAACATCTTGAATGAGCCCTGCATTCTTCCCTGATAACTTTTATAGTGACCACAGGATAAACTACTTCTAAGATTGTTAATTTTTTGGCAGGGGAGAGAATGAGACAAGCATTGAGCTCTGAAACTAAGCAGATCTGGGTTACTAATATCTGAGTGCAGGATAATTGGAGAAACCCAAGGGTTTAGCCTATGCTAGGAAATCAATCAATCAAACAAACAAACAATCCAGATGATGATAATAGTAAACCACTTCCATACTATTGTCAAGCCAACACTATGGATGTGTTCATGTGATCATCAGAAGCTGAGTTTGAGTCAAAGGCAACTTTATCATTTTCATGTCTTGCAATGTTCAGTTTTTACTTTTCAGATCATTTAAATACTGAAAGCTTCATTACATCTGCTTTATCTTTGTACATTTTGAACAAATAAAAACAGCCGATGCAACATTCATGCTCAGCAGGACTTTTAATGGCATCTAAGAAAGTTCAAATGTTGTATGAGCTTCAGGGGATCAGATATTATACGACATTTGCATTAAAACTGTTTCCTTGTGAGACTTTGGCATAATTCTTTCACTCATGCATTTCCCATTAATACAGCAAGACCCAAAGCAGATTTCTCAATAAGACATGACCGTTGGGCTGAAATTCAGATGCCTCCTCTAGGTTTAATTGCTATATTTCTATCAATTGATTTTTGCAATTGTATGTATTTTGTAATAGTTAATACATTGTTGGAAAGTCTCATAGACTTTTTTTTTAAATTGATATGTTTTATATGGAACATTTATACTCAAAATAGATTTGCAATCAAATACAAATAAAATTATAAAATAAACATGTACAGAAGACAGATAAATAATGAACACAATCAAAAACTAAGTCAGCATAGTTACAGCAGCCATAACAAGGGAATTTATGGACAAAGGCCTAAATGAAAAGAATTTCATTACCAATTGATCAATGGACATTTCTCAGTAAAGATTTTCCTATTCAGACACAATAGAGAAGAACCTACATTAATTGTCTATAATATAACTCTATTATATCCACTTCAACAGCAATATCAATTTCACACATCTGATTCAATTCCAATATTCTGTAATTCTGTAATATAAATAAATATGCTAATAAGTAGAATTGGTAGTATTCATTGTAAGCATGCATATAAAAGATCTGCATCGTGTTAAAATTATTTGTTTATTATGTTATTACATGTGTAGACATTTTACAATTAGCAAACTGTTAAAATGACTAGTGTAAAAATAAACATTTAATTTTCATCCCTTTTAGATTTCTGTAGAATTAAAATTATATTCTCTCCTGTGCAAAAGGTAAAAAAATAATTTATACTTTATTTTTCTCAGTAACTGTCATAAGAAAGGATGCTGTTTTCTTATGACAGAAAATAAGAACAGAAGTAAGAAAAATGTAATTAAAAACCCATTTTCCATTATAAAAACTGCAAGAAAAGTATGCAAACCTACAATTAAAAGGCAAGTGCTTCATGTTAACACTTGCACCACAAAATTGAGGAGAGATTATAAAAGAGGATTCATCAGCAGAAACAAAAATTAGCCTCCCTTCTCATAAATGTTAAGGAACAATAAATGTCATGAAGTGGCTTTACAATGGCAAATATTAAATTTGTATGCAGTCTTACCGATAAATCACAGAAATAGAATTATAGGATTGGAAAGACTTCTAGTCCAAGCCCCTGCTCAAGTAGAAGAGCCCATACCATTCTGGACAATCAGGTGTCCAATCTCTTTTCATAGAATGTCAGAGTCAGAAATGACCTTGGAGGTCATCTATTCCAACCCCCTGCTCAGGCAGGAGACCCTACACTATAGATAGGTGGCTGTCCAGTCTCTTCTTAAAAGCCTCCTGTGATGGAGCACCCACAACTTCTGAAAGTAAGCTGTTCTAGTAGTTAATTGTTCTCGCTGTCAGGAAATTTCTCCTTAGTTCTAGGTTGAATCTCTTTTTGATTTGTTTCCATCCATTGTTTCTTGCCTTGCCTTTGGGTGCTTGGGAAAATAGGTTGACTCCCTCTTCTTTGTGGCAGCCCTTCAAATATTGAAACACTGCTATCATATCCTTTATAGAAATGTTTGACTATTATCATAATCTGGTGGAAACATCTTCATCTCTCAATATCCTATTTACGTTATAGCAATGTGCTGTATTGTGTGTGATGATGTCATTTAAACAGGTTCAGAAACTGCTGTTTGAGAGGCAATCAGTTCCCTCGCCTCACCTCCAGAAAACAAGAATAATTAATAACGTCAGAGGTACTGGGATGTCCATGCTGTTCACGTCTTGCATTCTACTTTTCTTCATCTTGATCACTTGGCCAGCACAGTTTTCCTTTCTTTAGGTTGCACACTTTCTTTTCCAAGGAGGAGCAGTTAGTTTAACCATCTGAATTTGTTATTGCAAGTAACAAATGCTCCGTGGCACTACATTTTACTTTAAAACTGCAAATGAAATATTGATTTGGAATGGAGAATGCAACCAACAATGAAATGTAGAAAACAGATTTTAGAGATCACCAAATCAATGCATTTCTATCACATTTTAAAAGATGTGTTTTTCTCATATCAGATTAATGTAGCATGTGAAGGAGCTGACTTCAGGCAGCATTTTCTGCTGCAGCAGTGCTTTTACCAGCCATGCAAAGTGCTGTTAACTCTATTTCTAATGCTATGATTCATGTATTGTAATACTTCATGGATGATGAAGGACTAACTTTCAAGTTGTCACTATCATTAATGTAAGAAATTGAATTTCTCAGTTATGACTTGGGAACATACAGTACAACTAATGTGCTTTTAGATTAAGTGAAGACACTTCTGCAATAATTTTTGAGGATGAGATAAGTGCTCTTTTTTTTCAAATAAAATATTTTTGTTGGTGAAAGAGGAGTAATTAATACTAATGATTTCAAAAATCAGTATTCTGTTTTATTCAGGGAGATACAACTTGTATCTCACTTAATACAACTTGTATCTCACTTAATACAACTCTTATCTCACTTTTGTTCTCATTGTGGTTTCAGGGGAAAAAAGTTATCCCATTTTTGTAACTTCTGTATTTGTGGATTCATGAATAACATATTCCAGTGGATGTACTGAGAAGTAGAACCACAGAAATTCTGACATCACAAATGGGATTTGGGTGATAACATCTGACTATTGTTAAAAATAGACAGCAGAATTGGCCAATTCCTTCACACTCTTTCCAACTTAAGAGCAGATCTGGCTAAACATTCAGTTCTGAAGTGAACTGAGCTGAAGGTTTATGGGCTGGAAACAAGATAAGAACAATATCATGGAAACATAGAAAAAGATGCCAAGACAAGTTTGTGTTGTGGTTTGATGCAAGAAAGGAAAGTCTTTCTCTCTCTCCTTAATTCTCTCCCCCCCCCCTTTCCCTCTCCATCTCTCTCTCTGTGTGTTTCTCTGTCCTCTGCTTTGCTTCCTCATGTTTTTCTGAATCTTAGAGGGTATTCAGAAGCTATAAGCAGAAAAAAAATCTTCAAAAAACAAGAATGCATCTTGACAGCATTTGTATGCACATCAACATTTTCTCTGTATGAACATCTCATATCTACATCCATGTATATACATAAAATATACATACTGTTTATACATATATGTATATACATAAAAGGGACATGGTGGCTCAGTGGCTAAGACACTGAGCTTGTTGATCAGAAAAGTCACCAGTTTGACGGTTCGAATCCCTCGCACTACTTAATGGAGTGAGCTCCCGTTACTTGTCCCAGCTTCTGCCAACCTAGCAGTTTGAAAGCATGTAAAAATGCAATTAGAAAAATAGGGACCACTTTGGACCAGTGTTTTATGCACCTTCGGCATTTAGTCATGTTGGCCACATGACCATTGTCTTTGGACAATGCTGGCTCTTTGGCTTTGTAACGGAGATGAGTACCACCTCCTAGAACTGGAAACAACTAGCACGTATGTGCGAGGGAAACATTTAACTTTACTTTACATCTCACATAGTGCAATCCTCTTCCACCAACATTTCCTCACCAGCATACTGAGGAAAGGGAGCTAGCTAGCTAGAGCTGTTGAACTTTGAAAATCATTTACATTCAGAAGAGTTTTTAATAGGGCTAGACTTTTGGAAGGCAGCAGGTGGACTGCTAGGCATATATGAGGAAGGTGAATCTTGGAGATATATAGCTGCTTTATTCCACACCATTTTGTCTCTTTTCATTCAAACTTGGCATCTCTCACTGACTCGTTCTCAAAACAAGAAAATAATGTTTGCAATTCAACTGAAAATAAGTTAAACACAGCATCAAAGAGAGATCCTCCCTCTTCTATAAATTGGAATTGAAATAATTTATTGGAATTGGAATGGAAATTAAAAAATGAAAACCAGATAATCCTGGAAAAGTAGAAAATGTAAGAAAGAGATTCAGAATCACTCTTTGATTTTGTTTGATATAAAGGGGGCAGAAATTCTAGTAGGTTGCAAATGTTTATCTTATTATACCTAACAACAACAAAGTAAGTTCCAAGAGTTTTGGCAATATCTGTTTCCTGAAGCTAACCAACCTTGAAAGGCCGACAGAATAAATGACCTGGAAAGTAGTCAGATTATTTGTGAAGAGCTGATTAAAATGCCTTGTTTCCCCTCCACCCCATTCTATGGATTAGGAACAGGGGAATTCAGAAAGCAAATGTGCTTCCAGTTTTATCTGATGTATGTCAAAGTGTAAGCTCATTCTCAAAGGTCCTCTAATATGGGAGTGGCCAACCTTGGAAACTTTAAAAGTCGTGGACTTTCAGAATTCCCCAGCCAGCATGGTTGGCTGGGGAATTCTGGCAATGGAACTCCACAGGTCTTAAAGTTGACAAGGTTGGACACTTCTGTTCTAGAATATATTTCAGACAAGTAATATATCAAATAACACCATGAATTGTATGGTTTATTAAAGGACAAGCTCGATATCTGTGCTTCGCTATGAAATTATGTGGTCAGACTTAGTTTTGGGGGAGAAAAATAAGAGGGAAAAAATTCAGCCTCTGCCTACCAGCATCCATCAGTATTCATCTGTCCTCATCAATGTGTGAGACAGTTGAGGAATGTTTGGAAACTGAAACAGTATTTGCTGTGTAAGCAAGAAAGAGACAGCAAGGAACCTGGGTGAGGCTTAGCTCAACTGTTCTGTATTAAAACTGCTTGGTTCTGTGAAAGTAAAACTGAAACTGAAAGTCCTCTCCTCTGCTTGTGTTTTGCATTTGGAACAGATTTCTTTTCAGGTGGGGAGGGGGAGTAGAACTCTTTAGCATCAGCGCATGTTAATAATAATATCGGAAATACTCTAAATGTTCTGATGGTCATTTTGAAAAATCCTTTCTTAGTGAGCACCGAGAAGTCAGCAGGAACATACATGCAAAATTTCAAGTTTGCAGGCTTTACAGTTCTGAAGATTTTGTGATGATACATGAGTGGTATTTCTCTTTTATATATATAGATTATTAAACATTAATTATTGTGTCTAGTATTTAACATAAATTTTTCTTCAGCTATAGTGTTGGTCTTGGTAGATGTCTTCCTGACCTCTAAAATAGGCACATTGCTGTGATAAAACTAAAAGCAATTTGTTCTGGACAATTATTTTCAAACCCAAAATACAAGCAAAATTGAAAAGTTTACTTTAGGGCAAATAGAAGTGTTTTTGAATGTATTTATCCATTATTGCTATTTTTAAAACTATTTATAAACCACTTTGTGACTTAATCAATGTTCTCAAATTGGCACTCAGTTTGTAAAAAGCAACATGATTAATACTTATGAGTACTCTTTTCAAGCAGAAAATGACTTACATTAGAATAATAATAAAGTCACAAAATTTTAGCCTGTGTCCATTCTGTCATTGGGAATATGTATCTTTTAAAGATTGTCATGCAAACACAAAATTCTGACACGTATGCAGTTTACTTAGTGTAAAACAGCCTGGAAGTGTTCACTAAATTTAACAATTTTTAGAGTGAATACTGTATGTTGTGTTCTGAATTTATAACTCAATACACAGTAGTTTTATGTTCTCTTTTAAGAATTGATATAATAATCTGAGTTTTTATTATTTTATTTCAGTCTCCAGAAATGGACTCATGTTAATGGCAGTGATGGTATGCTACCAGTTCGGCCCAATTCAAGAGAACTGGTAGTAAGAATCACTACCAGTTGGGCCAAATTGGTAGTAAAAAAGCCTCTGACAATCAGCTGACACGAGCTGAGAGGATAAGACTGAAAAGTGCTTGGGAGGGGAGGGTCTCTTCTAGATTTTTGTTTCTTCATTCTTTCTGCTGATTGGCTTGTTAGGTGCATGTGCAGGGGTGTGTGTTAGGGGGCACACTCGCACGCATATGCACACTGAACTGGTAGCGACTAAGGTAGGATCTCACGACTGGTTAATGGCAGGGACGGGATTCAAATTTTTGATAACAACCAGTTCTGTGAGTGTGGCTTAGTTGGTAGGCATGGCTTTGCGGTCATGTGACTGGGTGGACGTTGTTTGGTGATCATGTTATTGGCTGGGCATGGCCAACTCAATATCACTCATATCGAGGCACGCATCTCCTTGCCTGGCCTCTCATGATTGTGGACATGCTGCAACAGTCATAAGTGTGAAAAATGGTCATAAGTCACTTTTTTCAGTGCCATTGTTACCTTGAATGGTCACTCCACACAAGCAAAGTACCAGCAAAGGAGGAGAAAAAAATCTCCACAGAAGTTCCTAAGACAGGATAGTCTAGTCCTGCCAAGAATGTAACAAGGGTTAACAGAAAGACAGTTTCTGTAAGCAACACCAGAATGCTTCCTTCCTGCCTTCCTTACAGGATTAGACCAGTAATTTCTTCTAACAACTGGTTNCTTCCTGCCTTCCTTACAGGATTAGACCAGTAATTTCTTCTAACAACTGGTTCTCCAAACTGCTTAGAATGTTAACAACCACTTCTAGAGAATAGGTGTGAACTGGTAGAATCCCACCCTGGGTTAATGGCTATTCTACCATGCAAAAATTCCTTGTGCACTGAAAATTGTAGCAGTTTTTTTCGTGGAAAATATAATCCAGATCTTGTCTGTATAATGTAGCATAAAATGTTTATATCAGAAAGAAAGTTTTCTTGCTAAACATGGTAATTTTTTTTCTTTTGTAAGTGTAATTGATACTGCAGCAGTAAGGATAATATTGTTTGGGCATATTAGCAGGCTATGCCTGAATCACACAGCCTAGATCAAGCATACATTAACTAACATTCAGAAACAAATCCAGCAAACTTTACAGAATTAAAATCAAATCAGCAACCCTGGCACTTCAGAAAAACCTTAAAATAAAGAATGAGTTGTAACAATGTGACATGCCAGTTCAGGTCCTAAACTCTGCAAAGCCAAAAGAAGTGAAGTGGTTTGAATGATGGGACAGAAATATCAAAGATCAAACCTTTATTCAGATTGCTAAATGTTGCACTGAACACTTTTGTTCATTTTAGCCTACCTCAAGGATAAAAACAAAAATGGGGGGAAAAAAAATCACATAATAGTACTCCAAAGGGTGGCCATTAGCTTTACAAGGAACAAAGAAGGTTGAGGAGGAAGGAACACTATTATAACATATTAGTCCTGTCTAAGAATAAGGTATTTGGACATGGTTAAGCACCATCTCCTACATGTTTCTGACCCTGCTGACTTGTGGGTCAAGATCTAAAGTACAGAGAAGTGCTTATATTAAGTGTAAATATATGTAGGGGTCCCCTTTATATCCAGGCAAATATTGAAGGAGAGAACTTTCCAATACAGTCATTAAAACAAAGGTATCAGGCATAGTCTTGTGCCCCAAGCAGACAAGTTTGAGTGTTACATCTGAATAAGGCAATTGTTGAAGGATTTTTTGTACAATTTATTAAGCAATAGAAATTGGTCAGTGAGGGAAGAATATCATTCATTCCATTTACTGGGCAATCGTTATATCAAATTTAACTTTACTTTGTATTTATATACAAAGTAATATACAAAGTATATATATTTGTACACACACACACACACACACACACACATATATATATATCGTGTATGTCTGGTTTAGGCTTCCTTCGGGTATTATCCCACGTCAACTTGTAGTTAATGTTAAAGTTGTGCTCATTGTAGTTTCCTGTTAAGAACTACATTAAACGCTAACACATTAACTTAACATTAAACTAATAACAATTAAATCTTACTATAAACTAATAGCTACAACTTTAACGAACTACAATGAGTGGGATAATACCCCGAAAGGAAGCTAAACAGCACCAAATGTAATGTCACCCGCGAGAGCTTAAAAAAAACATATATATTGTATGTAATGTGGTATATATATATTATATATATATATAGACTTACTATATCTATAATATATAATATAGTTATATAATATATATGTGTGTGTGTGTGTGTTGTGTGTGTGTGATGTGTTGTGCTGTTTAGCTTCCTTCGGTATTAATCCCCGACGTCATTGGTCACTCTGTTAAAGTTGTTGCAACGTTTCAGCAGAATCTCATCTGCCATCATCAGGCTTCAAAATAAATTTGTATGTTGTATATACAAATTTATATACAAAGTTACTTTGTATTTATATACAATATTTATAAAGACAATGCAAGTTAGTTGTGTGTATGTTATTTGTTGATAAGCATTTACATACCCACTATGGCCTTTGAATTAAACATTTCAAAATTAACAAAACCCCAAGCTTTTTGTTGGACAAAAATCAAATATTTCTGAAAATAAACCAATCTTATTTTCTAAAAGGTAATGGTTTCTTCCAATTAAATGAAAGTCAAATGGCTTCATGACCACATTCATATATATGTGTATTTCATGAGTGCTTTTTCCAAATAAGGATGCTGGTCACTTATGGTAAATAAGAATGTTTTTTCAGCTTTTCAGTTGAGAGTACAGCTTTGGTATTGGTTCATGTACAATTCAAGATGCTAGCCAGTTTTTAAGATCAAGCAAGGTCAACTGGTGTTTGCTACTTGGTTGGGTATTTATTTTATAGTATAGTATGATTTTATTTTCCTAACAAATGTTGGATTAAGTTCAATCATAATAAAGAATACGACATAATTTTGATATAATCTTTTCTTACAGAAATCTCTCATTTATTTTATAATAGCTCCATCAGAGACAGAAGGCAAAACATATTTCGGTTTGATATTGGTTGGATGGACAATAAATTGCTTGGCATAGGGAATATAACATTTTCAAATGGCAAACATTAGTCTGGAAATATAGATGCAAGTGTTTTCAGTAAGAATGTGAGAATTCTCAAAAGAATATGGTCTAAACATAACCATAATTGTCACTGATACATATTTCCCACTGCTGGTTTCTTTGTATAGCAGGTTTGAGTACTATATCAAGCACAGGCCAACAGTTTGGTCAAGATAATAGCGGGATAAATTTAAAAAATGTACTCTTTGTGAGTGATGATGCCAAAAATGATTCCATTCTCATGCCAATGTCAGCCAGCAATCCAAGAAAAATAGGGCTGTGAGGAGGAAGTCCTTAGTCCTGTTCAGTAAATAGGAGGGAGTCCAAATGCAGCATGAGAGATTTGTCTCAGATATTTACCTCAAGAGCATTGTTTCCATAAGAAACAGCATTTATTTACAATTGTTTAAGTCTAATACGATTCACTGGAAATTATGCCAATATTGATTTAATGGAGTCAGGTCAGAAAGTAAAAACACATGTGTTGCCTGCAGAAAATTCTGTTCATGTAATCTCCTGCTTAAAGTACTGCTCTCACAAGGAACTCATTGGAAAATATATTCAGGTACTATGACATGTCTACACTTACAAGAAATAGAACTGGTCAGATGCTGCTTTTCTTCATGACTCTCTACTGATATGAACATAGGAATTTAAAGAAGTAGGGTAGGAAGAGTGTTGCTTTGATGTTGGAGAAGACTTTAGAACAGGGGACTCCAACCTTGGCCACTTTAAGACTTGTGGCTGAGGAATTCTGAAGTCCACAAGTCTTAAAGTGACCAGGGTTGGAGACCCTTGCTTTTAAAGGATACTTTGGATAGAATCTGGGAAGGCAAATTAATGAATCACAGAACAAATGTATCTGAAATTTTCACTCACGGCATAATAGACTCAAATATATTTTGGACACATGTAAAGATGTAGTTCACATAAGAAGTGTGCAATGCCAGGAAAATCTGAAGGAAAGAGAAGATGATTAGCAATAAGACAGATAAATTCAGTAAAGCAACAATGAATGTGCTATTGAGAGATCTAAAAAGCCACAGTAATCACCCTTTTCAAAAGACAATCCTTTTGAATCACCCTTTTCAAAAGACAATCCAATGGATGGCTACGCGATCCTTACATTGCATAAATATTCTCCAGCAATATGGAGAATCTTTCATAAAAAAGGCCTTCCATTTTTTTTGTTTTGAGATTCCAAGTATTCATGCTTTGAAATGATAAAGGTAGATCTTTAAAAATAAAATAAGCTATAATTGTCTGAAACTTAATTTTCCCAATCCTCCTCATGGTTGTTAGCTGTATTATTCTTTGACACTCTGACACACCAATGAAAATTGAACCATGTGCTGCATCCAGATATATATGTTCAAGGTAAATTTAAATAGTTAAAATAATAGAACCTGAAGGACTATAGAATAAAGTACAGGTAATCCTTGATTCATGACCACAATTGAACCCCAAATTTCCATTGCTAAGCAAGACAGAAGTTAAATGTTGCCCCATTTCATGAACTTGTGTCAGCTTGCCACAGCTGTTAAGTGAATTGCTGCAGTGATTAAGTTAGCAACATAGCTGTTAAGTCAATCTCACTTCCCTGTTGAATTTGTTAGTCAGAAGGTTACAAAGTGAGATCACATGACCCCCAGACACTGTAGCTGTCATAAATACATGCTAAGTGTCTGAATTTTTAATCACATGACCATGGGGATGCTGCAAATGATAGTAAGTGTGAAAAATGGTCATAAATCACTTTTTTCAGTGCTATTGTAGATTTGAATCACTAAATGAGCTGTTGTAAGTGAAGGATTATCTATAGAAAGATGCTGTTTTATTTTGCCAACTGATACATCATAATTTCATAATTTTGATGGATAAAACCCACTGTTTTATTAAGACCAGTCCTGTAAAGCTATGGAAACAACAGTAACTTTCTTCCAAGATTTGGCTGGACTGAGTGGAATTTTTGTCAGATTGCGTTTTTTCAAAAATATGTAATATCTCTTTCCAACTATCCAGTAAAGACTTTACAGAGAAATAAATTAAAATATAGGATGAGGTGACTCATTCTATGGAATGTCCTAGAAGGGATACAAACACCTATTTAATGGGTCACTGGAATTGACTGCTCAAGAATCAAATAGAGGAGTCTGTATTCTCAACTTCCAATCATGGGACATCCTAAAACAGGCAGAGGATATTTTTCTTCTATACCCAATTGTATTCTTTACAACAGTGCTTCTGTGTAAAACCTGCCTGTGGAAAAAGTAAAATTATTCTGCATCTCAAATTAAGGCAGGCACTGTTATATATTTGTATTGTGTAACAGACTTACCTATGGTTATTTAATTCTGAATTATCAGTTAATTCACTGAACCATAAATCAAAGGCATAAGATGAGTTCACAGTAAGCTAAAACAAGGTGGTTAATTTATAAATTATTTTGTAAGGTAAATAAGTTTGCAATGTGTTCAATTTTAATGCATTATAGCATGCTAGCTCAGGAATTATGAGACTAGTACACCATATTTTTTTGGGGAACATATTAATGGGAAATGCTCATGGACATCATTTTGTCAGGAGTGTATGACAATCACTGCTTCTTGTAAGCTCATGTTTGATTTATCAGTATTGACTTCTAGCCACCTTGTTTTCTGTCATCCTGTTTTCAACTGCTTTCAGTTTTTCCAAAGGTCAAGGTCTTTTCTAACAAGTATTTACACTTATTTTTCATTACAGTGTTACTTTTAGTGAAAAGGCTGAATTTATTTTATCTGGCTTTTAATGATGTGTCTTTCTGGCCAAAGGTATTAACAAATCTCTTCAGAACCAGATTTTAAAGGCACACATCTTATTTGAGAATATATTAGAGATAGATAGCAGATGATAGATAGATAGATAGATAGATAGATAGATAGATAGATAGATAGATAGATAGATAGATAGATGATCAATCTAGATATTAGATAAATAATAGAGCTGTAGTATACACAGTCAAAACATCCTTTGTATAAATAATAAAACAGATGTCTGTTTCGAACCCCCCTTGCTTTTTCCATTATCCATCAGATGTTATCTCCTACTTCTTCTGAATTCAGCTTGTACATCTGGTAGTTTTCATTTCTTATATTGCTAAAGTATGAATTGCAAAATTTTGAGTATTATAGTTTTCGCAGGTGAGATAAGTTCATCTTTTTGGTAATTTGAGCATTTTTTACCACAGCACTTTTTTGATATCAGACTATAAATCAATTCAATTCAGTTTATGACTGGCTCTCAGTTAGTGATCAAACATTTGTATTAATCATTAGATTGGGTATTCTACCTTTCATATATTCAAGCCATCTCATTTTTATATCTTATTTCTCCAGTAGGCCTTCACCTTTTAAAAAAAATTATATTGTACTCATTATTGTGGGAGATTTTTCCTTGCTTTTGGTATTTTTTTTAAATAAATGTCTTCTATTTCCTAAATGACATTCTTGTCTTTGCAATTATTCATCCAAATATTCTTTTCACGCCTTTTTTCTAAAATTCACTACTGGAGTTTTTCTTCTTCTCTGTCTCTGTTTTCTCATTTGTGGTAATATAGTGATACAGTATCCATGGCATATTGATTATTTATTTCCATCCTGCCTTATTATTCTCACAAATAACTTAAGGCATATATACATATATAGTGTACAGAACACTTTCCTTCTCCTATTTCCCCCCATAACAACCTTGTGAGATGAGTTAAACTAAGAGAAAGTGTCTGACCCAAGGTCACCCAACTTCCTGGCCAAGGCTGGAGTTTCTAGACCAATACCTCAACCACTACACCAAACTACATCTCCAATTTGTTGCAGATCAAATTGCCTTTCTACAGAGTACAACAACTCCTAAATAGCAGTCATTTCCCAGATCAATACTTTGCTTGTAAAGTTCTCAGGAAGATCTGGCTAACATTGCTCCAAAGATCATTCTCTGCCTTCTTTTTTAGACTCATATCCCACTGAACACAGGCTTATAAAATAGCTATCGGGTAGCATTTTGTTGAAATGTGGTTAAATGTGGTTAAATTATCTGGCTCTGCTCTAATTGCTAAATAAGTCTGTTCTGATAACATGAATAACACCCTAAGATCTATAAATAAAGTAGTTTTGCCTTTTCTTCTAATTCTCTTGCCAAGTCATGAAAATCTTCACTTTCTTGATTTTTGCAAGTCACTCTGTTAATAAAGCCAAAGGGCAAAAGCAGTCAAAATAGTCGGCAAGCATACAGGTTCATCATTATTAAAAGTGTTTTCACACATTTCAGCTGGACAAATCTATCTTAGCTGATCAGCCACTCAGTCATGCTTGAAATGGGATATAGAACTGAAACCATGTTGCCCAAACCATTGCTACTGAGCTGCAAACAGATAATTAAGTACTTTATCCTGGATTCTTGCACTTGAAAGCTTCCCTGTGGCTTATGTAAGGAAATGAAACAAAGTTCCCTGTGGCTTAAGACTAGGTCACACTGGCCGACGGATGCAAAACGTATGCAAAAAGGACACAGCGGATGAGAAAAAATTTGGAGGTGGCTCCATCCATTGTTATCCAGTCTCAAAAGTGCCCCAAATTTACATAAACAGAACGGAAAACAACGGAAAAGAATGGACGGGGATAGTACGTAGCGAGGATGGTAAGTGGACGTTCATAGGAAGCCTAGCGGATGGAAGTGGATGGAAGTGGATGACACATCCGCAGGGCTTCCAGGGGAGAATAGCGAAGCAGACACGTAGCGGAAGGACCGGAGCTGTTCGGATTGATGCGGATGCTCACGACGCCTATAGGACTGCCATAGCGATGCAATAGCAATGCAAAAGCAGTCACTGCACATGCAGGGAGGAAAATAAATGCATCAGCTCCGTGGATATAAAAGATGCAGGCTCGCAAGCAGTCAGGCATTCAGAGGAAAGACTGCTGCCAGAGACATCTTGAAAGAACACCACTTAGTCTCGACAGTCAGGGAAGAGAGAAAGCTGTGCCTACTTCTGCCAGCCCTGAAAGAAGGAGCAGAACCACCATCCCACCCCTGGCACGTGATTTGAGCTGCTGTGCTTCTGCTTGCTGCTGCTGGGCTCCTGGTGTTGCTGCCTTGCTCGGAGCCTTCTCCTGTCTTCCGGTGCTGCTGTCTTCTCCTGCTGGTTGGTGCTTCTCCTGCTGGTGGTGCTTCTCCTGCTGGTGCTGTGCTGGTGGTTGCTGCGCTGATGGACAGCCCCAAGATGCCGTCAAGCCTGCTGCTGAAGGCCCTGAAGCCCCTGCCAAGAGGGAGGAAAAGGCAAGGCAAGGGAGAAAGGGAGAGAGGAAACAGGACTCAATTCTTGAGACCATGAGGAGGAGCATACGTGCTGGAATGGCTAAGGGAGAATAGTAACTGTGGAGAAAGGGCACAGCTCTATCGCGACACCAAGAGGAAGCAGGCAGCATGGAGCTACAAGGCAGAAGAAGAGCCTGGTGTCATAACCACTTCAGATGTTACTCCTGGATGCGTGAAGCACATGCACACCTGAGTATGGCAGCGCACAAAAACGCTGAAAAGGGGGAAAAAAACTAATTTTCTGGGTTTTTTCCAGGCCACTGTCAAGCTTCACTGACGGAGATGTATGTCATGGCCAGTGCAGCTTCCTTAGAGGGTGAGATCCACCACCAAGGAGCAGCCCCTCTGTCAACCCTCTCCCTAACAGCCCACAGAAGCTCCTCCTTCCAGCCAGGAGCACAACTACCGTGTCCAGGGCAGGTGTTTTGGAGGGCCGCCACGGCAGGACCTTCCCCGGAGCAGATGCACTCCCCATGCCAGAGGGACATGGAGGATCCCCTGTCTCAAATTGGAGCAAGAAGAAGCAGCAGCCAGAGACCCAACCCACACCCCACCCCGCAGCTCCACCTCCAGAGAAAGAAGCAGCAGAGAGGCAGAGGCACACTGGAGGGCCCAGTGCCACACTGTCCTGCTGGAGATTTCATGGTCACCATCAGACCAGCACAGATCTCTCTGCTCAGCTGTGTCTACTGCGATATGCCATCCTCGAACCGCAAAGCCCTTCATTACGCAGGTGTGAATCAGACCCCTCCCATGGAACCTGCTCGAGGACCCAGTACCAGGTGACTTGAAGGAGAAAATCACAGCACTGCTGCACCACCCTCCAGGCCCACCTGAACCTGCTCCGACCACTCCAGGTTGCTCTGCATCCCAGGCGAGGTCACAGATTCCCCCTCATTTACCAAGGCTTATACGAGTACAGGACTTTCCCACACCGAGGCAGCCCTGACCAGTCCAGGCAGGTACCTCGGACGCCACAGACGCCACAGACCCCTTCACCTGACCAACCTGCAGACCAGACAGCCCCAAAACACTTCTCCTTCCTCCACCCCACAGCCAAGCCCTCAACCGACAATCTGTCATCAGACTTGGACTTGAATCCCAAGTACTTGATGAAGAGCCTCTCAACCTCATGGGATTGATCAGCTCTCTGAGAAGCTTCCTGAACACACCCATCCCCTGTTGTACTCTCGGGGCCAGGCACGCCCAATGGCGCCTCAGACCAGCACTCCGCAACAGCCACATCCACAATCCCTGGCGCTCGACAGCTGACACCATGGACTGCCTCAGAGTGGGGGGGACTTTGGAAAAAAAAGGGGAAAATAGTGCCGAGACTGATTGTTACCTGTTCACCTTATTTTGCCTTAAAGACACTTTACTTGCGTTTCATTTGCTTTTTAATAAAGTCATTACAGTTCACTGAAGACAGTTGTTATAAAGGTTATCTTTGCTTTCACAACACTTGGTTCATTTTTTTTACTTCATAAAGTGATTGGTGACAAAACTTATGAAATCATAGGTTATAGCCTTTGTTTCTTGTGGGATGGGTAAGGAAGTTGGTGGGATGGGTAAGATAGTGATGGGATGAGTAAGGATAGCCTGTGGGATGGGGGTAAGGATAGTTGCTGGGATAGGTATTTAGCTTTGGGATAGATAAACCTCCACTGCAAGTATGGGGACTGTATCGGTCCACCCTTCCAGGCTGCCCACATATGGCCCTTTTATTATCAATTAACCAATTTATTCATTGATCAATACATTTTAAAAAAACAAAGCTCTTTATTAATGTCCTATTCATTGTAGGCCCACTCAACATACATGGCCACAATCTTCACCAGCTGTGATGAGACAGGGCTCAAGGAAGCATCCATTAGCTTGTAGTTCTACCATCTTGTCCTTGCCACTCCATTGCTCCAAGCTGGGGAGTTGCACCAGTGTTTCAGAGATTGCTCTGCTTCTTCCTGGCACATGAAGCTCTGTTGGGGCCTTGTACATCCACAGTGTCTATCAGGTTTTGTCCTTGCCATCCATTCCCCAGGCTCATGTCCCCATTCCCTTGTGACAGTCCAGAAGCCTGTTCTGCAACACTGGGTGCCTGGTGGTCATGAGATTGTGCAGGATTGGCAGCAGCTATCCACCGATGCTATCCTCACAGTCTGTGAGGTGATGCTGCATGGTGGGAGAAGTATCTGGAACCTGTTGGCCAGTGATGCCAAAGGCGTTTCTCCACCCACCCGTCTTCCCTGGACAGCCTGTAGTTGAAAGATCCTCTCTTCACAGGTGAGGCATCTGGAAGATGTAAGCGCTTCATGAGGTAGTTGTTGAGGGGAGAAGGTGTCATCACCCACGATGAAGTAGGGCCACATCTTGTGTTCATCTGGGTAAGGGGTCTGGATCTGGGATAACCATGATGAGGTGTGTTCCAACCCATTCCTTGAGGGACTGGCGGGTCTCGACTCATACCTGGACATTTCTGAAGCTTGAGTCGGATAGCCTGAAGCATTGATGTACATGGAACTTGTTAGGTTCGAGCATCAACCATGGCAAAACGAGCGATGATACTGAAGAAGCCCTTGAAGTTGTGATAAGATGGACCCTGAGTTGGGCTGGGAGGCTTTGCAGGCCACGTGCTTTCCCACATATGGCTTCAATGGTGTGGGGAAATTTCACCTCTGATACCACTGTTCCTGCAAACTATCTCCGTCCAGCCGCGCCCGTTCTTCAGATCCGTGGGCACTGGAGGCAAGCTCCTCCACATATTCTTCGATGATGGCCTTGCACTACTACTCTGACACCTTTTGCTGAATTGGTGTTGTGTGCGCACCCTCCAGGCAATTACTGCATTTCGTGTATGGTGGTTCCAGAGGCCAGGTGGCGCAGAGTCAGTGCCACCTTCAGTCAGGGTCCAGGGTGGGACGGAAGTTGTGTCTTGGCTGGTCAACCTGGGTCCTCAGATTGCTCCACAATTTCGTCAAGCCATGGCTGGTGGCATCCTATAAAGTGCTGGAATGCCAGTGATGAGTTTCTATTATTCCTCAGCTCTCACACAACATCGCTTGTCATAGAGTCCAAACTCCACTCTTCTTCCCGATCCAAGCTTCAGCCCACACAGCTCGTTGGACGTCTCCTTCTTCTCCTTGATAGAAAAAAGGTGAAATAGTTTGACGAGGGCTTGGCTTCTGGTCTGTGTGAATGATGGCACTACTATTAGGGAGTGTGTGATGACCTCATGGTGGAGATCAATGGATGATGTGAAAGCAAGACCAAGGTGAAGAGGTCTGTACACCACGGCTGCTGACTGCTGATAGTTGAGAATCAGGTCATTTCTCTCCCCCTTATGAAATTCTGTTTTTCTGCTAGGTGTCCTTCCACATACTCTAGGCATACTCTAGACATCCTAAATATCCGAGATCTGTCCCATATACGAACGTTTTGTCCGTTTTAATACTTTATATACGAGATGCATCTGCTTACATCCTTAAAGAAATAAATAACTGAGCATTTTCATATTGATAATTTAGAAATGCTATTGAACTGCAATTAGCAAATCAGCAAAGGTAAATATAAAGTTTGACCATTAATTGAAGCTTGTATGTTTTAATGAAATCAAAGCAGCTGTCTGTAATAAAACAATATCCAATAAGTACACAGAGACGTTGAAAAAGCACTTCAATTTGACAAATCTTTGACTGAAATATTTCTTTGAAAAGAATACCTCATCAAAACAATACTTCCCTTCAGTACAACCACCGTGCTGCACTCTAGATACCAAAATTGAGTTAGTCTTCTGTTACTCATGAGTAAAGGCCTGTCTCTATGAAACAAATGGTTAGCTGAATCAAAGTGGCTTGCTTTGATTCCCAACTTGGAGACCAATAAATTTGATTAACCAAATGAAGTTGCTTCTTTGAATCCAGTTTAAGCCATGGTCTGGGTTGAGCATTTCATACTAGACAAAAGAATCCCAACTGTTAAAAACAGACCAAGGCAACATCTGGATGAACTTTTTAAGTGTTAAAGTTCAGCAGAGTCCTTTTTGGTTACCACGAAGATGATATGTCTTCAGTGAAAGCCATGACTGAATATAAAACTGGATAGCTGAACTTCCCAGAAGAAGGCAATAAAAACCACATCTGTATTTCTGCCTAAAAGTTTATACTAGTAATTTGGGTATGTGGCAGGATACAAATATAATAAATCAAAATAAATACAGTCATTAAGATCTGAAGTCAGCTTGACTTCACAATACTACGCTAACCTAAATTAAGAACAGTTTACTGTAGTGGTTAATGCATTAGGTTAGAAACTGGGAATCAGAGAGTTCTAGTCTCACATAAGCATAAAGCCAACTGGGGGCTCTTGGGCCAGTCATTTAGCCTTTGGAAAAGTTAAGTGGCAAATAACTTGTGAGATATTTCCAAGAAAATGGCAGTAAGTAGAATTCCATGTTGACTCTCTCTCCCCGAAAAATCTAGTAGATTTAAATATATCCTCCTTTAATGGAAAAGATATGTCTTCATTTTCTGAAGAATGATAATAAATAAGATATTTGACATAAGTGATACATGAATTCGATTGAACTAAATTGTAAACTATGTTGAAGACTTACTCCGAGTTATCCACTTTTCAGGCCTATGGAAGGCCAATGAAAGCTGAATGTTTCCCTTTAAGGAATATCCCCATCTCCTTGAATATTTGACACATGAGTAAATATTAGTTGGTGAAAATGACAGAACTAGCAGTGATGGCAAAAATAACCTGTTTGATTAAAGAAAGATAAACATCTAAATTTATCAATGACTATACACACATACATCACGCACACACACAGACACACACACACACACACATTATTAAACAATTGTAACAAGGTCAGAGGCATAAAGGAAAATAATGATAATGAAAAATAAGAAGTCAAAAAAGAGAGAGAGAAGTAAAAGGAAAAAGTGAAAGAGAGCGAGGAAGAAAGAAAGAAAAAAAAAGGAAGGTAGGTAGGTAGGTAAAGTGAGTGGTAATAGGTGTAGAGGTATAATTGTTTTATTCGTGCTCTCTAAGGTTATATCATATTTTTTTCTTTTCCATAAACTGTCCTTTCTAATTTTCCAATCCATAAATCACAAGTTTATTTTTCTCTTTTTTCATCAATAAGTCCATAAGGGGTTTCCAGTCACTGATAAATGTAGCTGTTGATCTTTGTCGAAATAAACAAGTTATTCTTGCCATCACTACTAGTTTTGTCATTTTCACCAATCAATCTTCTGTTGCAATATTTCAAAGTTTTTTTTCCACTTTTGTGTGCATAATATTCTCACAGCAGCAATCATATGCAAAAATAATCTTCTGTAGCTCTTTTCTCATTGGCTGTCCATTAATCCTAGCAAGAAAAATACTGCTCTCAACTGATTGTCAATCTTGAAACTTATTTGTAAAACTTCTGGGTCTTCCTCCTTGTGTTGGTTTTGCTCTGATGTACCTGGAACTGGGCAATCAATCAGTCGAATGTATGGCGTGGATTAACACCTTTAAATGGTGGTTTTGGGTGCTCTTTCTGGCAGTTCCTGGAAGCTACCTCTCCCTGGCATTTGCTGACTCTCATATTTCTCGTTGGGAGAGGGAGCTGATGAAGAAATTACACCTGCTAGGTTTTACGGGGGTACCCTGGGAGATTTTGGCCTTAAGGACTCCCAATAGGGTAGCCCAATGGCTTGTGGACATTGACTTGCAATATCTATGAGCCAGAGCTTACAAAACTTGCTCCCCTCTGATCTTCAGCCAATTTAATAATTACAGGCTGAGGATGGCTTCCTATTTTTATACTCTAATCATTCCCAAGTATCGAAGAGCTTTCTCCCTCGCTCACTTTAATGTTCTGTCCTTAGCACTATGGGATGGGCGATTTAAGGGGGGCTCCCAATTAATGAGCGGCTATGCCCCTGTGACAGAGCTGAGGTTGAAACTGTGGAGCATGTCCTTTTATATTTCCCTATGTATAACACAGGCAGATCTAAGTTACTGTGTCTCCTTGAAACAAACCCTTCTAGACCCAATGTCAGTAATTTGTTCATATATTGTAGAGGGAATGGCTCCTCATATATCACTTCTTTGGTTTCCATTTTTTTTTTAAGAGCTGTAACCATTAGAGGAGAATGCTGTAATTCCCCTTAGTCAAGATTTTTGGTGGCCAATTGTTCATGATTAATTTTCCCATGTTCTTCTTTTGTTGTACTTGTGTTTTGGTCTATGACCGCAAAGAAAGTATTATTATTATTAGAACGTATTTGTATAATGTATATGTGTGTGAACCAAAAAAATTATGTTTTTTTTTACAAGTTCACTAAGCGTGATAAAATGTCCTTTCATGTTGTCTATATTTCCAACATAAACTTGAAGTACCTTTATACATGTTACACAATTTCTCTGGACTCATATACCAATCATACATTATTTTATAAAATATCTTTTGGGCCAGGTTAAAATTTTACAAATTAGCATAATGTAAATTTTAGTAGTTTAACCACATCTTTTTCCACTGTTCCCTCAGTATATTGTGGCCAAAGTCTATAGCCCATTTTATCATTTAGTCTTTCATTTGTTCTTGTCCATTTCAATCTTCCAAAAAGTTATACATTTTAGCTATTACATGTTCCTCATTTGTACATAGTTCAACCTTAACTTCTGTCTTCTGCTTCTTCGTTCCAAATGTCCTATTATCTTTCTATTATCTTAACTCTGCCCACAAAATCCATTTAGGTTTTGAAACCTAAATCCAGTCAGCCAACTGTTGTTTTGATTTCATCTTATACTCTCTGTTTGTGTTCTAACAACTGCCAATAAATTAAATATGTTTCTTTACCTATTGTTTCTTTCCTGTATAATGCTTCTTGTGCTGAGACTCACAGAGTCTCCAATAGAAGAGAATATGTATAGTTCAGGATTGAAAGTGCATTGATTTGTTATCTAATTGGAGAAAGAAATCTCTGCAAGCAAACAACAGAGCTTACATCAATTACTCCATCTATAAAGGCATTTTTGGGCATAATCTGGTTTTACATCTGTTTATATATATTCTCAATGTTGCACATCTAGTATAATGGTTCATAAAATCTACATTAACTTTATTGTACCATAAAAACCATGCCATCCAAATCTCAGATTGTGTCCTTCTAATTGTGGAATCTCTTAGTTCTCAGCAAAACCCACTCTTTCATCCACCTAGAGCATAGTCCCTGTGAAGCAGAAGAAATAGATGCATACAGGTAAAGATGAATGGTCCCTTGAGTCAAAGTAAACTCCACTGGTTTCAATAATAAGCCAATGCAATTTTCTTGGGTACAGTAGAGAAGTAGCTTGCTACTCTATACCTTCTGGGATTAATTTTCTTATTTGATTTCCTAGTCTTTGTAGTCCCTAGAAATCTGTCACCAAACTACTAACCATATCTGACCATGCTTAGCTTCTGAGTACAGACAAGGTATAGTTGGTGCTACCATCTCCTGAGATATGATGAATATAAGTCTACGTATATGAATGAATGCACATGCATTGACCTAAAAGAAACACTGGTGAACAAGAAAGTTGTCATCTCCCAGAGTGTCTCTAGGTATTGTCCTAGCACCATCTTGATTTTTTTGAGCATATCCTGTGCATGTCCTTCCCTACTCCAATATTACACTAATCATGTATGAGTTGGTCACTTGTACCTTAGACTTCTTTTTAGCCAGTTTGCTCAGATATTTTTTTGGACAAGAAACTACTATGAGTCTTTTAGTTTTTACAATAGGTTTTTTTTTTAGCTAAAAACTATTTACATAATACTTTTAATGTGTAAGACTGTTATTTTCTCCTCAGCTTTCCTTTTAAATCCCACTAAAAGTTTTATTGAAACAAGCTTCAAGCAGAGATAGTAATAAAATATGTGATTTATCAGTCTCTGTGTATTTTGTCACAGTGGACAATCTGGTCCATATAAATGTATTTATTTATTAAACATTTATATCAGGTGAGTCTGGGCAGTTGAAAAAAGATTAATTTGTCAGCTTAATCTGATTAATAGAAAATAACCTAAATTATTTTGCAACCATTAAAAAAGAGTAACCTAATTCTGCATTCACTGTTGTCATTGTTTAAATAAACACCTTGCCTATATTTTTGTTTGGCATTTTCATTTCTGCTTGGCTTTTTTCCTATTGAAAACAAATGGAAAAACAAATAGAAAAATAGCCCAATCCTGTTTGTTCAGAGAAACCATAGGATTAAATCTTAATGAATATGTATAAAATACTACTGCCCTTTCTTACATGAAAGTTAATACCAACGCATATGCCAGAGCTCAGATATAAATAACATGATGCACATGGGCTGCAATGTGCCCAGAAAAAATGGCCCATAGATTTTGGTATCTGCCAAAATCTCTGGGCCATTTTTTCTTCTCTAAAAGTCTCCCTTTTAATTAAAAAGTACTTAAGTGACAAGTTGGCATACTGCAAATAAGACACCAACTATAGCAGTTTTATAGGATCCTTGATTTACAAGTATGGCAAGGAAAAAAATGGACTTCTTATCCAGTTTGCTGTCTCCTCTAAAAAAATTTTTTTTAATTACTTTTTAAAAATATAATTGATAGCAGTTAGTAATAAGTTTATACATAAATTATATTCCTAGCCTCAGAAAATCCATTTAATTATTTATCACACTGATATCCTGCTGCAGCCAAAAGACTATGGGCATGAAAAGAAAATTGTAAACAAAGGCTAGGATGTGATCAAGTAAAATGGTCAGACCTTCCATCTTTCTACCAAACACAGCATTCACCAAACAAAATGCAGAGAGCAGTGGCAGTTGTACCGTCCTTCTTTGTCCAACTACATTTTTTTATAAGAATGCAAGAATCTGCTTTATCATTTCTTGTTAAAAAAAGAACTCAGGCACTTCTGACTTACTCAATCTCAATCTTTACTTATTGATTAGCCCTTGGGCCATATCAAAGTGCAGAGTTCCAGAAACAAACTATTACTAAAATTTGATAAATGCAATTTAAAATGGAATTGGATAAAAATTACAATTTAAAATGAAATTGGAATAAAATATGATTTTAAATGAAATTGGAATAAAATACAGTCTAAAATGAAATTGGAATAAAATGTAATAATTTAAGATACAGATAAAACATGATAAAATTATATTTCGGTGTCACCCCTGCATTCTACCCCAATCAGTTCCACATTTGCAGATCTCAACTGAACCATTTTGCTTATGTCTGTACTGTGTTAAATGTTATTTTCAGATTCTGACCGCACATAAGGTAAGAGTTCTGACTTACTATATGTAGAGCTGTTGTCAGAACAATATGTATGATTCAGTCTCTCTGAATGTAACCAAATTATAGTACATGGTTTGTAAAACCAAATATAGCATGATTGCATCAATAATCTTGCTGTAAACTGTATTATTTTGTTTTATCTGCCACTAATTTGTTGAACTCTGGCCATAACTATTATAAAGTACTAGTAGTCCTATTACTGGTAGAGTCAGCTTCCATTGACTCCCTTCATCCAGGAAATGCCACCTTCAGGGCCTCCTCAGTTGCTTTCCTTTTCTATGGAAAAAACATTTTCCCGAATAGCTGTTGGTGCCTTTCTTCTTGGTTTTTAGGAAAATCATCAAAACATGGTTAATTTAGCAGGCCTTGGGGTTTGAGATGTGATAATGCTGTTGCCCTTGACAATAGAATGTGTTAGGGGAAAACAATGGCTGTTCTGTTATTGTTATAGTTGATGCAATATGTTTTGATATTTATTCTGTGTTTTGTGCTTTAATCCAATTTCTGTTATGTTGGGATGTACACAGATCAGAATTGTTTGTCATTGAAGTTGTTTATAGGTCCAGTAAGATTTTTTTTAAAAAAGAGGAGACAATCTAGGGGACAAACATGGTAGTGGGGGGAAAGAGAAAATGCTGAAAAATGTTAAAAATAGGAGATACTTCGTAGAAAACTTTAACAATTAAAATATAAAATATTCAAAATTCAAATTTTTACTATTTCACTTCTTTGATTTTTATCTGTATGGTGATTTTTTAAAAACCAAACCTGAAACATATCTAGATCATATTGCAAAACTAAATCTAGACCATATGGTTGTAGAGGTTGTAGTGGTTGACCACTTTGCTACTTCCCCATCTCCCATCATTTTAGTGCCATTTCTAAATGCAGACATCAAGCCAAATTTTGCAGATTTGTTTTGTTTAACAATTGTTTAACATTCCGCCTGACAAAGACTTCTTTAAAACTTGCAAACTTGCTCCTTTTATTGATATTCTGATTGGTTCCAAAAATGTCATTGCTTAACTGGATTTTGTAAAGTATCTGAATTTCCTCGAGATTAATACAGGATGCTGGATCATTTCTCAAGAATATGCACCACAGTTTCAAGTGAATGTATGTGAGAACATTGCCTCCAACAGTTGCTGAGATATCCAGTTAATATTTCTCCTCTGGTGATTAAAACCACAGAGAGGAGATAAGTTTGCAGGGAAGAGAGCTGGTACATTAGCTGCTTCATTTATTTCATTGTGTACAGGTCAGAGGAGCAGGTCTGAAAGATGAGAAGGGAGTTATTCAATCAACAATTCTTCTCAGTTTCTTCTGAGAAGCTCAGCTGGTTTAACTGAGAGGAGCTGACCTTTTCTGTTTACATTCCATGGATAGTTTGTAACCCTTGCTAACATCTCTTCTCTAAAGTAGTGGTTGAGCAAAGTATTCTGTTACGATACATTATTGTGAATACAGTCAAGCTGCAAAAGTAGAGGTTTAGCAGGCATCTCTCCCCATTTCCTCTCATAAAAGTTGGGAGTGTGTCTGTGGTATGTGGTATTACCACATACAGTTTTTAAATTAATTCAGTAGTTATAGGCTTCTACCAAATAAATGACCATGCAATTTGCAAGAATCTTTCATCGAGAAGTGGCCATGTACATTAAGTTTCATATAGCAAAACCAAAAAGACTAGTATGTTTTGAAGGGGAAATGAAGGTCATGGTGACTGATTTGAATGACATTAAAAGGAGGTTGATCAAAATAGTATAGTATGGTACCAATTGGTATCATACAACCAACTGGTGATCCTTCTTTTCTTCCTTCCTTTCTTCTTTCCCTCCATCCCTCCATTTATTACTTCCCTCCTTCCTTCCCTCTCTTCATTTTTGAAAGGTGTCCCCCCCCCCCCCCTTNCCCCCCCCCCCCCAGTTAGTTTGTTTCATTTTACATGGAACTGTATGGGAAAGAACTTTAACTTCTTAAAGAAGAACTTTAACAGAGTCTAACATGGAATCTTCCTCACATTTCTTCATAGCAAGGAAAAATATTAAGGCAGATCAACAAATCCTATTTTAAGAAAATCTTATTTGAGTAGGGTATTTAACCAAATGCAACTTCAGGCTGCTGCTGATGCCATGGATAGATTCTGCTCAAAATAATCTGCATTCTGAAAAGAAAATAAATCAAGTATATTTTTAATAACTAGCCTTTTATATACTACAGATAAAAGATAAACTTGATAGCTTTCAAATGGAGTTTGAAAGAAGTGCTAGATAGTAAGAAACAAGAATCCAGCAAGATGGACATTTTAACGGATCAAGTATTCCAATATTTGAGAGCTGCCACAAAGAAGAGAAAGTGAATTTACTTTCCAAAGCACCAGAGGGCAGTATAAGAAACAATGGGTGGAAATTAATCAGGGAGAGAAGTAACTTGGAATTAAGGAGAAACTTCCTAACAATGACAACAATTAACCTGTGGAATGGGTTGCATTCAGAAGTTGTGGGTACTTAATCATTTTTAAGAAGAAACTAGACAGCCAATTGTCTCAAATTGTATAAGCATTCCTGCTTGAGCAGGGCATTGGACTAGAAAACCTCCAGCTCTATTCTGATTGATTGATAGAACTTACCTTCATTTAATGCTCCCCAGACCTTCGAAATTAGGAGATAATTTTTGAATAACAGTTTCTGGAAAAACAATGTTCCCCAACAAAATTGTGTGTGTGTGTGTGTGTCTTTAGGATGACACAGGGTAAAACTAAATCTAATGTATTGTCTCCCTTCCATAATTTGGGCACAGGATGAAATAATGTTAATATAAACTCATAAAAACTAGGAAGAATAGAACATCTTGATAAGATACTAAAACTGTGGAAAGGAGATAAATGAAGTTAGGATGTTGTTAAAGAAGCAAATGAATGGGGTGAAATGCCACTCTAAATATGGCATTCAGCATACTAAAACTCACACAAAGCTCATCATTAAATATTTTCCACATGTGTGGAATATTCCACTATCCCTCAGTTGTTAGCTATTAAATATAGTCCAGTAGCAACACATAAGAAACACTGAAAAAGTAAACCTATTGCCTATTACATTAATACTTTTCTGAAGTAACTTCCGTAGCTCTGTTATTACAAAGATAAGATGTCTTTTACTGGATCCTTAAGAATCTTGACCTGAGCATACTGTGATGATAGATAGATTGAGAAACTTCAGAATACAAAAGGGCAAAATAGAGTTTTTTTCCCCCTTCGTCTCCTTCCCTCTGTCCCTTCTATCATAATTGTATGCTTAAAAGTATATTGTCTGGTATAGTGCTAGAAGCCTCAAGCAGCAACAATGACATCTTTAATAAAACACTAGCCTGCAGATTTGCCAAGCTCAGGTTTTATTATTGTCTTTATTGAATTTGAGCTTTAGTAATATCAAGTACTGCATCTCAATTTTGAACTTAAAAAAAATGCTCCAGCATTATAATCTTTGGGGGGGGGGGAGCGTATGTAATGAAACAGGGGAAATGTCAAATATGTCAAAAGAAAAAACTTAGATCAAAGAAAGGATTAAAATGGAACAAAGTAGAAATATGAAGTTCCATACTTTTTTTTTTAATCTTGAGAAGCTGAAATCAGCACTGTATCTTTTACTAATGGAAAATGGGAAGATTTGAATCATCCCAACTCTACCCTTTAGATGATCTCTGAAATCTTGACTATCTGCCAAAGATATGGCATTGTGTCATTTAGTGTAGAGTTTTCATAGATTACAGTCTATTCTTCTTGTTATGTTCAGTTCTATGTCAATATTTTTTTTTTCCTGTTTTCAAGGTATTTTACTGGCTTTAATTATATGTCACCTAGAGTCCCTAAAATAAATAAATCGAAGTTAACTTATACATGCTGTACTTAATGAATTTTAATTCTATATAATAAACTTAGAGATTTTAACCTAGAGATTTTAAAAAGTACTTATATCATCAATTTTTAAAAGGATTCTATGAGATAGTCACTGACTGATTGATTTCTATGGTTGATAAAATATATGAATGTGACTTACTTAAAGTCATCTTGATCCATCTGGTTACATAAATTGTGTTTTATTGCATTAAGATATTGTGTTAGTCTTCCTCCAATTAAAAGAAAGTCATTACAATAGAATTTTTTAAAAAGTTATTTTTATCCTTTGATTAACATTGGGTAAATGTCTTCATGTTTCATATTGTTGGAAATAAAATTTTAATGCATTCCAGGTCTGTTAAGGAGCCAATTGAATGTAGTGCTGATTATCAGCCCCTGGATATTTGTAAAGTGCTTCACCAGGAAAAGTCACTCTAATAAAAGGATATGAGTCTTTTAGAGATTACAGACCGCACTGATTTGTATATTTGTGTGTGTGTGTGTGTGTGATGAAAATCATTACTTTCATTGGAAGGAAGCATTATTAATTGCACCAAATTATCATCTCAAGTGTTAATATAAATTAAATTTAAGATGCCAAAAGTACTTTGTTGCTAGTCAGGATTACCATACCCAAATAACCAAGGGAGTATTTAAAAAAAACAAAACAAAGCAATATACAAATACAATCAATCAATCAGCTGCCAGTTGGATGAACCTTGCAATCACCGTTATTGATTTGATACATTTTTCTCATGTTGGCAAAATCACTAAAGCCTAAAGGAATGAGAATTTAGAGTTAGGTGAGCAACTTGAATTGGATTAATTCCAATTCAAAAAGATCCTTTTGTCTGTCTTAAATAATAACTTGAAATGTATTTGAATATTCATGTATTGTGCAATTTATTTGGGAGTTATGAAGTTTGCTTTTGAAAGTGGGATGTTATCACATCACTGCTCTGTTGAATGTAAAACTCAAAACAGAAAAGTTTCATTCAATGAAGAGCAGACATCTGATTTTTATATAGCCTGATTTTAGATTTCTTTTTAAGCTTCTTGATCCGACAAAGAATTAACTGTCACCTTAGCTTTCCATCAGGGACATTTCTATAGTGAGGTGAAACGCTTGAAAATTTTTATGTTGATTAATTTTTTAAAAATAGTCTTTTTCCCCATCTCTGATTATCTTAAATTTTCATTTATTCATTTCATTTCATTTTTTTCTTTTTAATTCCTATCCACCTTAGTCAGCACCACCTAGCCAGCTTTGGTTGATCCTGAAAGTTAAACAGCACTGACCCTGAATTGCTTTGGGTAAAGGACTATCTGGGAATGCAGTGAGGTTGTCTGGCCTGGAGGGAGACGCAACAAGAAAGGCAATGGCAAAACACCCATTAAAGTGGCCTAGAAAATTGCAGGGATATAAGTCAGAAGGAATCAAACTGGCTGTTACTCTTCACTTTGTGGATGTTACAATGTGCAAATAGCACCCTCTGGTGGCACGTGTAAGAAAATATCTAATAAAGAGAACTAAAACATTTATTTTTTCTGAGAAAGATTGTAGAATAGAATAGAATTCTTTATTGGCCAAGTGTGACTGGACACACAAGGAATTTGTCTTGGTGCAAATGCTCCCAGTGTACATAAAAGAAAAGATACATTTGTCAAGAGTCAAGAATAATGGTACAACACTTAATAAGCAATCAAATCATACTAGGATACAGTCCATATAAACCATAAGGATACAAGCGACAAAGTTACAATCATACAGTCACAAGTGAGGGGATGAATGATAAGTGACAAGAAGATTAACAGTAATAGTAGTGCAGACTTTGTAAATAGTTGGACAGTGTTGAGGGAATTATTTGTTTGGCAGAGTGATGGCGTTCGGGAAAAAAACTGTCCTTCTGTCTCGTTATTCTGATGTGAAGGGCTCTATAGTGTCGCTTTGAGGGTAGGAGTTATGTCCAGATGTGAGGGGTCTGTAAATATCTTGTTGTAGAGAAAATAACCCAGCAACAAAATCCACTCTTTCCCTCCAAGTCTTTTGTGACCAGGGTCAATCCTGATAAATCTGTTTACCTACAGTAATTCTGTCATACCCAAATTGATCCTCCCTATCCTCAAGTAAGGGGTAAAGGTTCCCTCTGTTGAGTTGAGTTTGACTCAAAGGGATGGTGTCCATCTCCTTTCTTAATCAAAGTAACCAGTATTGTCCAAAGACATCTCTGTGGTCATGTGGCCAGTATGACTATATGCCGAGGCATGCAGAATGCTGTTTCCTTCCCACCAAAGTGGTACACATTTATCTACTCGTATTTGCATGTTTTCTAACTGCTAGTTGAGACAAATGACAGGAGCTTGCTCCATTGTGTAGTGCTCAGGTCTTAAACTCAGGCTGTTGGCTTTACAGCCAACAAGCTAAGCTTTAACCGCTGAGCCATTATGCCCCCAGGTAAAGCTCCCTGAAATTTCATCTGAAGCAAAGATTAGAAGTTTCCTTGCCAGCTCACAACACAGTTCAAAGGCAGCCCTTTCAAGAAAATTGCAGATAAAGAAATATCTGCATATCACATGATTCTGTCTGTGCTTTCTTTTTTGCCATTTGTTCTGGAATACCTTTTGGAATTAGAAAGAAGGAAGTTAACATTTATTGAAGAGAAAGGGATTGCAAGAGAGTAAGTAAGCACACAATGGGGAAAACATATTGAAAGGAGTGTGCTGATGCATTCCCCATTGTGTGCCTTTTCAATCTCTCTGCTTTATGATGGGTCAGGAAAGAAATCAAAAAGACGAGACCCAGGAAAGATTATGTACAGAGATCAGGTGGTTTCTTTTTGTTTGTTTGTTCCCTCTCCTCAGAAGGTGAAAGAAAAAAGAAGAAGAAAGTGAAGCAACCCATGTAGTCGGGTTGTCCTGTACCTGACTTGCACAAAAACAAATAAAGTCCGGTTGCCTTTAGAAAAGCACTTTTGTTTCTTATTTGGTAGTTAAAGATAAGCTATGATGGTAAGTGTAGGAAGAAATAAATCCTTATTTCTGGATTTCTTCTCTCCTTGACTTGTTTCTATCCACTGTTCTTGTCCCACCTTAAGGTGCTTTGGAGAATAGGTTAACTCCCTCTTCTTTGTGGCAGCCCCTTAAATCTTGTAACACTGCTATCATTTCACCTCTAGTCCTTCTTGACATTAAATTAGACATATCAGTTCCAGCAACCATTTTTATATATTTTAGCCTTCAGTCCCCTAAACATCTTTGTTTCTCTTCTCTGCACTCTTTTAAGAACTTCAACATATTTTTTACATTGTGGCGACCCAAACTAGATGTAGTATTACAAGTGTGGTCTTACCAAGGTATTATAAAGTGGTATTAACACTTCATGTGATCTAGATTCTACTCCTTTGTTAATGTCACCTCGAACTGTGTTGGGTTTTTTTGGCAGCTGCAGCACACTGCTGGTTCATATTTAAGTGATTGTCCACTAGGACTCCAAGATACTTGTCACAATTACTACTTTTGAGCCAGGCACCATCTATACCAGGGATGTCAAACTTGCATCATCATGGCATTGTCACATGATGTATTGTTACTTTTTCCCCCTTTGCAAACCTGGACATGGGCATAGCCAGCGTGTGACGCATCTGACTCACAGGCCGTGAGTTTGACAGGCCTGATCTATATTATACCTGTTCTTTTGGTTTTTATTACCCAAATGTAGAATTTTACTTTTTTCACCAATGAATTTCATTTTGCTAGATAGGGCCCAATGTTCAAGTCTGTCAAGATCCTTCTGTATCTTAAGCCTATCTGTATCTTAAGCCTATATAGTGTTGGCTATTCCTGCTAGCTTGGTGTCACCTGCAAATTTGATGAGTTTCCCATCAATCCCCTCATCTAAATATCAAAGGAGCATATTTTCGTATATGGTGAACCTGTCCCTAAGTATTTAAGTATTGGCTTAAAATATTGGCTTAAAATTAAAACATGGTTGGAAAAAATAATAAGACAAAGAATTGAATTAAGACATGAATTGTTTCTATTGGGTATAATAGGATCACAAGTTACTAGGAACTTCCAATCTATTATACTCCATACAGTAACCGCTGCCAGAATCTCATCTGCACAAAATTGGAAACAGGATGCTATCCCTTCTGAGATAGTAATAATAAAGAAGCTCCTCAAATGTGCTGAAATGGACAGGCTAACAATGATATTAAAATATAAAGAAGAGAAAGAATACTATAAGATATGGAATGTTTGGTATGAGTGGTTAGAAAGAAGGAGCAAAGGCATCAATAGACATCAAAAATGAGAAAGTATTAATTAATGATGCATATATGTATACAAATATTAATAGTTTTATAAGTTAGAGAAATAAGAATATAAGTGAATAAGAATGGAGAAGTAATTGATATAATTTTAGACTTTATCTATAAGTATTAACACTGTTACGGAATCATTGAAAAGTGGAAATTGTTTTTTGAAATGTTGAATAAATAAATTTAAAAAATAAAAAAATAAAAATCAAAGTATAGTGCAGAGTACAGGTAGTCCTTGACTCAATCTACAGTGTGGTTGTTAATGAGTTATAACCTTTTCTGCCAGGGTGGTTAAGAGAATGACTGCAGCTGCTAAGTGAATCATGCAGTCTTTAACTGAATGTAGTTTCTCCCATACACTTTACTTGTCAGAAGCTGGCTGGCAAGGTCTTCGATTGTGATCATGTAACCTTGGAATGCTGCAGCTGTTGTAAATACAAGCCATTTGACAGAAACCCACATTTTGTTCATGAGGGCATTGGCTAACTGCAATGGTCATAAGTGTGAAGATAAGTCATTTTATTCAGTGCCACTGTAATGAATAAAGTGATCATTTGAATGATCACTAAATGAACGGTTGTAAGTCAAGAACTATCTGTACCTGGCTTCAGTGCACTAGACTTTTTATGGGACAATGCAAAAAGGATTACATGAAAGAAGATTGGCTTTTAAAGGGACAGAGAGAACATGTCCCCACTTCAAATGACTACAAGAAATAAATTTCACTGGAAAATTGGTTCAGAATGAGTGTTCCCTTTCTCCCTGTACTCTGCTCTTGACGTGTGGAAGGCATACATCCAGAGCATAGAACAGCTCAAATAAGTAGTATAAGAAGATGTGGAGAGATTTGCACCATATAATCTCCAAATGTCAGACATGACTGAATGAATAACATCATCATGCACATATATGATTTACATGAAAGGAGGGGGAAATTTGGGGGGGGGGAATGTAAAATAAAGTTTGCACAGAGAAAACATTTGCACAGGCTGAATTTCTTAGTATTGTTTTGATACTAGAATAGGGCAGTCACAGAATCCCCTGCAATTGTCAAAGAGGCATTTATGTGGCTGGCTATCTTCCTTTCCTTTCTATTCCTTCTTTATTTTAATTGTACAATTGCATTCTCCATCTTCTACTAGAGAATGTGAAAATGCACTTAGGGCATTTGAAGGGTACTGTGCAACTTCTTTTGTTTTAAGCTGCCAAAGGACAACATATGTTGTGAGGGGAAAAAATAGATTAGCTGCAGATGCATTGAAACTGACAGTCTTTACACCCTTAGAAAAGCAATTCTCCAAGGATTCAGATCTCTGCCTGCTCATACTGCCACTTGCTGGCTTTTCCAGCAAATGCCAAGCTGTTGGTTATCTTTATCAGTCTCAGGAGAAATAAATATTAACTTCTGAAAGGAAGTGTGAGAATAAAAAGTGCTTAATAAAAATATGAGAAAAAAGACACTGTCTTTTCTTATATATAAAATAATGATGTGATTTAGTGTGCCAAGTCATGCAGATACTTCCTTTGGAACCCTGTGCTCTCTGTGGATTTTCTTTTTTTAAAAAAAACTTTTTATAATAATGATTAAATAGGAAGTTGGTACGCAATAAAATAAAAATCAATTTTTGGCATCATCCTATTTACAGGGATATTCCTGGGCCCTTTATGAAATATACTTTTTTAAAAGAAAATGGAAATGATGTGTGGTTGTTTCTAAAGAAAAGAACAAATGTAAGCAGGGACAGAAAAAGAAACAAAAAAGAAAAACACATCCTGGCAGAAAACGTGTCTTCCAGAAAATAGATGCCTTGGGACTAGCTCTGTTTAGTCTGGCAGCCATTTTGTAAATGGGGAAATCCTTTAGGGCAAAGATAGTATTTAGCAGGTTCTGACCAGTTCTGGAGATTTCTGGTTGCAGAAATTTTGAGTGGTTCAGAAAACTGGCAAATCCAACCTCTGACTGGCTCCGCTCCCATCTATTCTCTGCCTCCCGAGGCCCAGCTGATCAGCTGGGTCTTCTTTTGTTTCTCTGTACAGGAGAATGTAGCTGGAAAGCAGTTTAGTGGGGTGGGGAGAGAATGGGGATTTTGCAATAACTTTACCCCAGGATTGGGTAGGGAATGGAAATTTTATAGTATCTTTCCCCTGACACACCCACCAAGCCATGCCACAAACACCAAGCCATGCCCACAGAACAAGTAGTAAAATTTTTGAATCCCACCACTGGGTCAGAAGCAGTTGAAAGATGTTCCCTCAAGGATCATGCTGCCATCAAGTCTTCAAAGCCCTTTGCTCAATCTAAGTGCAGGACTTTAACATAAAATTTGTGCCTGCTAAATGTTATAGGGTATTTAATTTCTTTCAGGCTATTAAACAGTCCAGTACAAGGTGTATCGATCAGTCTTCTGAGAATAAAAAAGCTTTGTCACATATTTTTTGTACTTGAATAGCAAGCAGTTCTTCTGATGGGAAACACTGTATTTTTTCACCCCATTCATTATTATTTGAAGCAACATCATAAAGAAAAAGACATCCATCATATTTATTAATCTCAGACACTTCAAGTCCCAGGCTGGGTAGTTATTCCTGATAATAACTGCCATGCAAGAGTGATTCGTCTATTCCTGGGAAAGGGAAAGAGATTAAAGACATAAATACAAGCTTCTCATTCCTAGAAATGGGGAAAAAGTAATCTTTTATTTCCAAATCATCCCTGATCATCCCAAGCAAAGATTTTGTTGTCTACTCAGCAAATTGTTAAAACTATTGAATATATCAAAGCAATACTACTGTATGTATATATGTTTAAATATATCTGTTTAATCTTATTCTATAAACCAAAGGAGCAAAGACCAAATATCGTCCATTTTGCATTTATATTTATATTGCCACATTTCAGCAGTTTTTATTCTGACTTTTTGAATTATTTCCTACTATTGCTTACATTCAGGAATTTACAATAGCAAATACAGACAGATGAAGAAAGACATTGAAAGTAAAAACTTTATTATCAAGCATCATTATAGAATCTTATTCATAGAAGCTCCCTCTAGAAACCTCACTTTTTCATTAAAATGGTATGTCTGTAAAAATAATGCAAATTTTGTAAGCAATTTCTTTAATATGTAATTGTATACATTTATTTATTTGTAAATAATTTATTAGAAATAAATAAATAGGCCCTATTTAACTGTTTGGTGGTTCATAGTGAACTGTTCTTTGACTCTTATCTCTCTTACATTGAAGGAGTCCTTTCAAAACAAGCAAAGCAATTTTTCTACCCTTTAGCAATGTTTAAGAAAGAAGCTTAAGATATGAATGGATTTCTAGATTTTCAATTATTTTGCACCAGCAAAACATGGAATAATAAACACAAGTTGCAGAAAGGCAAACTCCAGTGGAATGTTAAGAGAAACTTAATGTACCCTTAAGATGGTGCCGACGACAGCTGCCTCAGTGAAATGCTCTCTAACGGACTACAGAAAAAACAAACTACCCACCTGCCTTCAATTGAGGACCTGTACACTGCATGAGTCAAAAAGAGGGCTGTGAAAATATTTACAGACCCCTCACATTCCGGAAATAAACTGTTTCAACTCCTTTCCTCAAAACAACGCTATAGAGCACTGCACACCAAAACAACTAGACACAAGGGCAGTGTTTTCCCGAACGCCATCATTCTGCTAAGCAAATAATTCTCTCAACACTGTCCAACTATTTACAAAGTCTGCACTACTATTACTATGAACCTTTTCATCACTCCTTATCACCCATCGCCTCCCACTTGTGACTGTATGACTGTAACTTTATTGCTTGTATCCTTATGATTTATATGGATTGTTATTGTGGTTAGCCGGCAACAGGTGCAGATGGCTGTGGAGAGCAATGATTCTGATGAGGGGCCAGGACCATGTATATGGTCAATCTCTTCAGAGATTGTGGGGACTGGCAGCAGTGATGAGGAGGTTCCCGAGGAGACTGTGCCAAGTGCACGTGCTTGAAGGATTACTCGGAGGAAAGAACAATTACAGAAGCACAAGCGATTCAGGAGTAAGGCTGCAAGGTAATGGCCCCTCCCTCAAGGGGATAAAAGCCAGCTGTGAATTGGACATTCTTTGCAGACAGCAAAGAAGCTCTTAAACTCAACTGGTGGATATCTTAGTTCGTGTTTGGAGAATTTTGTAAATTAGTTCTTATTTCTGGCTTTTTGGCAGTCTTGACAAACAACCTGGCAAGGCACTTTCTTGTCAGAGCTAATTAGTGGAAAGCAGCCTTTAGAACAGAATTCGTTATTAAACCTTAAAAGGTGGGGGCTTCTGTCTTTGTCTTTGTTTGTTCTTTGGGAATCTGGTTGGGTCAGAACAACTGTTTCCTAGTATGATTTGATTGCTTATTGTACCCTATGACTATTATTAAGTTTTCTATCTTATGATTCTTGACTATTCTTGACAAATGTATTTTTTCTTTTATGTATACTGAAAGCATTTGCATCAAGACAAAAACCTTGTGCGTCCAATCACACTTGGCCAATAAAAGAATTCTAATTCTAAAATTCTACTAAGAGAGGTTTGGCTGTCTATCAGAGGCGCCTTGGCTTAAACAAACAGTTGGATTCAATGGCTTTTTATTTTGGCAAGATCAAGACCTCCTTAATCCCAGAGGAATGGAAAAGTGATCTAGAGGTGTACTTCTCGCCTCACAATCAGGAGGCTGTAAGTTCGATCCTAGGTAGTAACAGATATTCCTCTTTCTGGGAACAAAAGGAAAATCTGTGACCCCTGTGTGGGCATCACCCCAACTCCCTCTCAGTGCAAGGGATTATGGTGTGTTTAAAAGGAGAAAAAAAATCCCTAGTTGAGTGGGAAGATCCAATGTGGTACAGTAGTTAAAGGCATCAGATTAAAAAAGTCTAAATCCGCCTCAGGCAGAATGCAATTTAGGTGGACCTTGGGCTTTGGGTCACTCTTTCAAGTTCCAAGACCAGTGAAACTTGGCTAGATGTTATGTCCAGTGTTATTTGAGGACGGAGACGCTTATGTCTCTTACCACTAGTTTGGTAGAACTCTAAATCTATTGGGACTGTTGTTGTCAGAATTCCCCAGCTATCATTGCCTTTAGCCAGGATTAATAGGATTTCTCTATCATGAACCCACTAGTGAAATCACTTAATGAAATGATAAGCTCTGCCCATTTGGGGAGAAACATTATGAACTTAAGTTGTTCATTTTAGAATTTTTAAATAGCAGCAGGTGAGGCACTGTCATAAACATTTAGCAGCCATCAGTTGGGGTAATGGATGGCATTTCTGTGAAGACTAATTAATGTAGAACTTCTTGGTCTTAATAATACATTTCTCCAAGGGATACTTATAAGGAAATCACTTTTTGAGACTGAAAAAAGTCATTTTTTTCTTCAAGTCCCATCCGCCAATGGCCAGCAGAAGGCACTGTGTGCTAATTTTCTGTGATGTAAATTAGAATCACTTGTTCGCTGCCTCCAATCAAGTTGTAAAGTCCTGTTCTTTGGAATTCCAGACAGCTTGTCCAATATCAGAATGGTAAGGATTTTTGAGAGTTAATATTATATTGTAAACATATTGTTTATATGTTTTTTTTAAACAAAAAGTTTGGAAGAGGAGCATAAAGAAAGATAGGTAGGTGAATCATATGGGTTTTTTCTGAATAGATATCTAAATTTCTGGGATGCCAATTTTACTGTAGAATGTCAATCATGTGTCTCATACAAAGATCATGCTTCTAGACATTGCCAGAGCAAAGCATGGGGCCAGTAGAAAATTAGCTTCTATTTTGTTGTGCAATGGCTAAGTGGCACCACTATTTATTCACCAGAGTTTTGAGCAAAGTTGAAATCAGGATTAGCTGGCATACTTTTGTTCCCTTTCATCTTGTTAAATTAAACAAAATAGCAGGAATTATGGTGAGCTTCATAGTGTGCCCAAATAGAAGTCAATGGAACATGTAAGCACATGTAAGCTTTGCTTTAAGTATATTCAAATAAAAATTTTTTTTAATCATCAGGGTAGGATGAAGGTCACATTCATCTGATTGGCGAAGGATTACAGCAGATCTGCTTCTTCTCATGATAATGGATGACCAATCTGTTTTTTTTAACTTCTAGAATTTCAAAAAAGCACCTTTGAAGTTCAACTTCCTCATTTTCACAGTAAATACGTTTTCTATAAAAAGGCTCCACTTGTTAATCTATTAATACACTCCTGGAGGCATCAAGACATTATTTCATATTTTTCTACATGTTCTATATGTCCCAGCAACATTTTATTCCATTCAGGAAGACTATGGTATAATAATGACTTGGCTCCAGGGGTATGATTCAACCAGTGTAACAACAGGTTCAGGAAGCCCCCATTTCACATGTGCTCAGAGGGTTTGCTACTGACCTTCTCCTGCAATCCTGCAATCTCCCTGTATGTTAAACAGCTAATGCATGGCAATCTGCTGTGTCACACGAAGCAGCTGAGCTTGAAAACCAGGAAATAAATGTCAAACTAGAGCAGGGCAGGCAGGGGGCTTGATAGCTGATCATCAGAGCTACCAGTTTGCTCAAACCTTGCTGAACCAGTAGAATTCCACCCCTGCTTGGCTCTTTGTAAGGAAGTTTTGTGTATATAAATGAGAGAGAAAGATATTGTGTTTCCAAAGATGATATTTCAGTGAGGGGAAATATTCAAAAACAACATATGGAGACTATTAGGTGATCATCAAAGAAATCACCTCTTATGTTATACTAATGGTCTTCAACAGGGGACATTCTGCTCTCTGGAATGAACCTTTTCTCACTTCCTTCCTTTAGTTGTCTGGATGCAATTAGGAACCAACATGTTGTCCTTTTTTTTCAGTCATTGAATGTGCCATTAATTTGTGCCATTCACAAGATCTATTGGATTTATGCTTCATGAAACTACAAAGCCGAGGCAAACAAACTGCTGCCATTATTAAAATGTAGCAAGCTGACTATTATTTACAATACCAGCTATGTCCTATTTCGCATTGTGTTGAGTGTTTTCACCTCTTTTCTCTTGTCCCACTTGCTTCAGATGACCTTCAGTCATGGTGTCCATGGCAACTCAGTGAACACAATGCTACTGAATTGGCAAAAAGATTTTATGATGAAAAAAGAAAAAGAAGAAGCCTGTTATTTTAAGGATTGATAGCCAATATGGTTCAATGTATTTTAAATATTTGTGACCACTTTGTCATTGAACATTTAAAGAAGAGGAGATGAAAGTAAATAACATGCATCTATTTCTGACTGCAGAAGTGGATGCATGCACATTACATCTGCATATGACAATCATCTTTGCATCATAACAGAAAATGCACCATTCAGATGACTTCAGGCAAGAATGGACACACTATAACAAAGTCTGTACAATCAGGCCAAGGCCCAACATAATATGTTATCAGTAAAATCATGGTTCCTTGGGAAGTCAATATAAAAAATTAAAAAACCATAAAAACTCAAACACTGTTAAAAGAGAATTTTTTTAAAAATAATTAAAAATACTTTATTTAGTGTTAAAAGGATATTACAATAGAATCATGGAATGATTCTATTCCAAACTTTTGCTCATCTAGAAAAAAAGAGTCTTTCCATAAGTTCTTAAAGCAGAATATAACACAGTATTGACTTCTCCAAAGACCCAGAAATTGGGGGAAAGTGGTAAATGTCCATCTCCTTTCAACATTTGAAGTTTTCCCTTCTATAAGAGGCACTGTTGGTTCCAGTTTGTTGGCTAGACATTATCAACGGAATATATTATTCATAAAAGTGATAAAGGAAAAGAAATAAGAAAAATGTCTTAAAGTAATGCTCCTTGAATAATGCCATTAAAAATAGTTAACACTCAACAGCAATACCCAACAGGGAATGCATATGTCTTTCCTCTGAAACATTAACACAATCTAATTTTATCCTCACAACAAATGGTGTAGCCTTATGGTGTATCTAAGACTGAGAGAGGGTGACTGGCTTAGAGTTGTGTAATCATCAGAAGAAAGGCTTCAGATATGCTGAGTGTGAATTAATCTTGCAAATTTTATTATTCCACCTTCTCCCAGAATACATGATTCAAGAAAAAGGCTTGGATGGGGAACCTGCTTCAAGCCTTAAGGCTTCAACCCAAACTAGAAGTGACAGTAATTTGGCTTTTTTCAAATACATAATAGCTTATTAACAGATGATAACATCATATCCTATTATGCCTGGAGTTCCCAGATTGTTACCTGTTATCATGCCATCAAGTTTCCCTCTCAGAGTTTTCTTTGGCTGGCCATAACCAGGTTTCCATCTTACCTGACTTAAGTGAGCTCTGGGACAGACCATACCCATTCTTGTAAAGATTATGAAGTTGAGTAAATTTATTTCTATCCTGATAGACTTTTAAGAATTGGTGTTTGGGGAGGGAGGAGCTGGCATCGTGACGATATTGCATGCAATCTTGGAGGTCTGAGATTGCAGCCGATATCTTTGCCCCTGCATGGTCCAAACGGACCTAAACCATCCTGAAGAGACGATGATAGTGAAAGGCGCACCTTGTAGATCCCAGGGATATCGCAAAGTCTCTGGTTGATCCTGGAGAAGCCCTTTTGCCAGCGGAAGAGAGGCAGCTAACAAAGCTGCTGAAGTTGGGACAGCTCCGAACGGAAGAGGTTGAAAGAGAAAGTGTGTTGGTTTCTTAGGTGAGAATTGTGTCTTTATGTTATTCGTTAAGACTTAAACAGGACTTTAAAGGACACCCTTAAGCGAAAAAAAGAAGAAATTCATAATTATGACCAAAATTGCAATATCTGTGGCGTTTTCAAAACAGAAGTGTCAAAAGTAAGGCTTTTTTTATGTTTTTTTCCTCATGGCTGCGACTTCTATCGTGCATCTGGCATTGCTAACTGGACTGGTTTTTTTCTCTATTCTATATCATATTTTTTCTCTTCCTTTTTGACTTTGTAATTATTGTAGGTTAGAGGCTCCCTTAGTTATACCTTGGGGTTTTTATTTTAACTCTTATTACATTTTTGTCCGGCGGAAAGGAGCGGAAGTGAGAGAAATCTAAAAGAGCTAACCACTCCAGTACATAAATTTACCTTCCAACATGATCCTAGTCTTAAATATAACACAACCCTCAGTAAGATAAAAGAGAAACTTGTGCCTAACACTGCCAACTAAGAGCTTGAAAATAGAGCCTAGACAAAGCTGAGAAAGCTGAGAGAGAAAGCTCTGACAATTCTTTTTTCAAGGATATTTGTTATTGTGATAAGCATAGAGGGAAGCAGCACAGAAGAATGTTACTGCAGGTGTTCTTCTGGATTTTCTATCAACAAAATTGAAATCTGGCTTTGAATTTTGGAGAGACTATGACAAGAGCCTTAGATAATTAAACTAAAGTGCCAGTATATCTTTTTTATTTTCTTAAGTTGGGTCACCTCGCCCTTACAGCCCTGCTACTGGTTCATTTTTCTTTTTAAAACCATTTTACTTTTGTAATATTTATCTTTGCTTTGTATTGTTAAAGTGAGAGCCTCAAAATTTTCTTTTTTCTTTTTCCTTTTTCTTTGGGCATTTTTTGTTTTTCAATATGCTTTTTTTATTTGAAAATTCTTCAGTTAAGTAAGTGGTTGAAGAACCTTGAGAATTTTACTTTTATTTTTTTTAAAAATTCTTTTTTTACTTTTGCTCTTTTTAAAACTATTTTATTCTGCTCCTCCTTTCTACCTAATTACTGATTGGAAAATTAAGGTTAAGAAGAACCTGAAGAATTTTTTTTCTCCCTTTTCTTTTTATTATTAGTGGGTTTTTCTCATTCTTACGATCCTTATTTTTCATTTGGATTATAATTGGCTATTCATTAATTGGATTAGGGTTTAGAAGAACCTGAAGAATCCCGAATGTTTTAAAATGAGTAGGAAGTTTATAGCTTCGGGCTCCCTCAACTTCTACTTCTTGCCGCCCTACCATTCTGGGAGGACAAGTCAAATCAGACAATGTTTAAAAAGCAACACAAATATCAAGAAAAGAGTGGCCTCCACACGCACAATGATTAGGCAAGGAATCCCCAAGACGCTTAAAGAATAAAAATCAGATACCATTGAAAAGAGATAGAAAACATTGAGCAAAGAACAGAGAAAAAAACTGATGAAAAAAGTGGAGAATATTCGACAAATGAATGGTGAAGTATGGATGAAGATTCCAGAAAATTGAAGAAGAAAGATAAAACCAAAGAGGACAAAGAAAGATTGGGAGATATCGATATCAGATTAACAGTGGTTGAACGAAGATAAAAGTGGAATGCGTTGAAATGGGAGATGGACAGATTCAAAATGCTATCTCAAATTCAAAACATAGA